>CM055274.1:78164268-78206719 GCA_029237695.1 Conchocele bisecta | reverse complement strand
GTAGGTGTTGACGGGATAAATAGAATAGTAGGTTAGTAAATGCCGTGAATGGGAAAAATATCTGGCGCGGCACGGAAACGGGATGTGCTCGGCAGAGCCTCGCCCATCCCGTTTCCTGAGCCTTGCCAGATATGTTTTCCCATTCACGGCACTAACCTACTAATCTCTATCATGAATACTGATCAACATCAGTGATATCGGTTTAGAGAGGTTCCCCTGTAAAACATGATTACAGTTTACACATACAGTGGAACCTCTCTAAACCGAACTCAAGAAAACATCTGTGATCTTATTTTTGATGAGTTTCTTGGTCATGTATCTCTGGAGATAATGTCTGTTCATGATCGCATAGCACACAGCTATAGCTCAGAATGATCAAATGCATGATTTACAGTGAAACCTGTCTAAACCGGACACCCTGGGGGACCTCCCAGTGTGTCCGGTTTAGAGAGGTTTCAATGTACAATCACATACCGGTCGTATAAAACTACCACTTACTATAGGCGTGTCAGTCTGTGTTGACTTCGTCGATGATGTGGATGTTACGCAGGTCCGTCGCTTTTTGTCGATCGCCCCTTGTCCAGCTACTACTTGACCTGGGCAAAAGTAGTCCGGTATAAAAAAATAGTGCAGGAGTTTTGAGGTCACAGACACCGTTTGCTTGCAAATCTTGATCCATTACTACCCAGTTTCACTTGAGGAACATTTTGGGGTGCCTTTAACACCAGTTTTCAGCATATTTGTAGCATTTAAAAGAAAACACTGAACCTGTTGGTCACTTGATGTACACGGAGTTTCCGTGGCCAACAAATGTACACAATATTGGAGGATATGACAAGTTTGGATTTTTCTTTCTTAGGAGTAAGTGAACCTATTGTTTAGTTCATGCAGAACCAGTACAGACTGGCTGCAGGTCATGTACAAGTGGGTTCCACAACATCCATACGAATAGTGAAAGTAGGAGAGACTGGCCTTATTGGATGGCATTCGGTTAAATTATATAGTAAAACTATTTGGTGGTGTCTAACCTGGAGTACTCCGCGGCCGATTCTGGCGATTCCAACTGAAGTAAACAAATACAAATGCGACCGCCGTGATACGAATGGATACTATTTCTATAATTTAGCTATTTTAACTCCTGAAAGAATTGACGAGGGCTTGCTTACGTTGCTACTGGCGTCATTATATAAGGTCATGTGACACCGTTCCACCAATGGAATTTCTGATAAAGATGTGCGAATCTAGTCAGTGCATGATGCGCCGGAGTGGTATCAGTGTGTATTCAGCCAATGTATGCATGTATAAAGAGAGTTAGATGATAAAAGCTATGTATTATAGGAATGAATGGCCTTTTTGTGGAATTTATCGGGGTATAAACTTGGAAAAGTCGCAGGAATACTGGACCAGTATTCCCGCGACTTTTCTAAGTTTATATCCCCGATGAATTACACAAAAAGGCCATTCATTCTTTATAATTCCAGCATTTGAAATAAATTCATCAAGAAAATGTGTTTATTTTGACAGACGGCAGCCATTTGTTTACATTGACAGCACTGACAGCGCACCTGTAGAAAGTAGTTCGGCGTGGGAGTTTACTGGGATATAAATTTTGGACAGAGACTTGCTACGGGCCAATCAAATGTTAGGGAATTGTGTAAATATTTTTGTGCTGGAATTATATGTTGTGTAAACTTGGTTGAATAATGAATACTATGGAAGCGTCCCGTTGCTGAACTATTTGTTATCTCCTACTTATGAGATACGAAGTCCAACTTGGGAGATAATTATAGGAGATAATACAATTATGACTTAGTATATATTAATTAGGAGTTACTGTCTCCTAATAAGGAGTTACTACTATCTCCTAATATTGACTTAAATATTTCAGTATCTGACACCAGGACGCTTCCATAAAATACAGGTATCTCCTAATTAGACTTAATATCTCCTAATTAGGACTTATTATCTCCTAATTAGGACTTAATATCTCATAATTAGGACTTACTGTCTTCTAATAATGTTAGCATGACTTTGTATCTCCTAATTAGGAGTCACTATCTCCCAATTAGGATTTAATACCTTCTAATTAGAACTTAATATCTCCTACGTAGTAGTTACTATCTCCTAATTATGATTTGAAGATAGTTCAGCATCTAGCACCAGTAGCCAATATCACCAAAATTGCAAAGTATACTTATGTTTCTAAGTACACTTTGAGTGAGAAATTTTGAATTTATGGATAAATTTAGTAATTGTTTTTTAATGAAATAAAATATTTTCTGACCAAATTAATATACTGAATTTATTACATTATCACAGCCATTTCAGTATGATAATTCTGCATACGTTGAATCATCACATATATGCAGTCGTGTGTTCTATATGAACTAATAATACACATAAAAATGATTACTCCTCACAGTATACTTAGGTAGATAAGTATGCTTAGCAATCTTTGTGAAATCGGCTACAGTACGCTTCCATAGAATACCGGTATTATTATGAAAGCGTACTGTAATGTACCGGTAGTAACGTGAGTACCAAGGGCCGCATGGTGGGTTGTCGATATCGTTCACTGTGCATATATACCCCAAAATATATCCGTGTTTTTGTTGCGCAATTTTAACGATGTCGTTCCTTGTTCTTTTTACCTGTAAAGCAGTTCAAATATACTAGTACATGTATTTAATATGTCAACGTCATGTAAAATCTATTATTGGCTGCACATTAAGGTTTTATTGTCAGTTAGTTTTCTTGGACAATAAAGTTTGTGTACATTTTGAGAAATAATAAAACGGCGCTCTCTAATTTCTTTGTGCAATCTCATATGTATCGCATTACAAAATATAAAAACACGAGCTACATGTGTATTATGTGCGCTTTTAAAACGTGGAGTTTACAAAAGTTTTCCGGGTATTTGACGAACACCCGCGTACAGTAAATTAAACTGAGACATATATATTACACCCATACATTTCTGTTTTTAGACACATAACTTTTAAATTCTAAGACCCATTCATTTCAGAGGAAATCAATTTCTAGTTTCCCTAATTTCAAAACATTCACGATGTTTGGACTTTGAAGTGCATTACATATGTATCTCCGCTGAGATGATTCAAGCCTGTCTCAAAGTAAAGACAATGTATTCAAAATAGCTGCCGCTCATGTATTACGTAATTTATCTAAATTAGGTAATACGCCAGTGGCGGCCATTTTGAAATATAAGTTAGTTGTCATGATGGCCACTATGGATTTCTCCGCCTGATTTCTAAAGAAATACGATAAGGTCGAAGGTGGGAAAATTATAATTTGATTGTGCAATTGTATATGGTTCGTTGTCTATAGACCATTCTTACAAATACGTTATTCGAAATTTCCCTTAGAACTACTTACGGTGGGTGTCTCTTTGACATTATTAGATCGTTCAAATTGTCGGAGTCTGTCGGCTTGATGTCACATTGCTTACTTGGAACTCAGCAACGTGACGTCAAACCGACGCATTCCGACAATTTTAACGCCAATGACGTCAATATAGTTTTAAGGAAGTTACAACTGTTTTCCAAGTTCAGAAACTTATTTAGAAAAGATAATAGGTTGAATGATAATACTTACATACGCTCCATCGTACAACTGCAGCGTGTAATGGCTGCTTTCCTCTCGCTGGTACTGGGGTAGCACGCTAACGATAGCAGGCACGTAAACATCGGCACCAATCCTCTCGTGGCATATTTTTACCAGGGCGTGGTCCCCGGACTGAATAATAGAGAGCACCAGGCTAATGTCTGTTTAGCTCGTTGCATGCTGGTAAATGTGTGGGCTATAAATAGTTCAAAAATAGCAGGCGACAATTCATTATATTACCTTTTATTCATCGCTATAGATATCATGAATATGTCTTGGAATTTCATTAGAATTTAGTCCGGAGGACACAATTCTAATAAAATTCCAAGACATATTTACAGAGAGAAATAAGAAACATGTATACATGTAATCGTAATTTGTTGGATGTCATTTTCACCGCTAGCATGCAAATAGTTAACACGATTTATTGCGGGTAGTTGGTTATCGAAGCGTCCCGGGGCCCTAGTTCGGTAGCCATATGCGATATTTCGATTGAACCTGGAAATGTTGTATATAGTTTTTGTATTGATTGTTTTGTGTATGCGAGGGTGTCCTCTTTCAGAATCAGCCGGGTGGACCTCGGTCACCCTTGAGCATTTTGAGAAATTCAAGATGGCGTCCAAGATGGCCGCCATTTTATTATATCGGCAATAACTTCCCTCATATTAAACATAGGATGATAATTTTGGTGTCTATGCATATGTTTTTGGGGTCAAGGAATCCATTGAAACATTGTATAAGGTTGATCAGAGATTACATCATAGAAAATCCAATATGGTCGCCATTTCATGTGTTTGGCTATGACTTCCTTCATATGAAACAGAGGAGGATAATTAAGGTGTCTAGACATGTTTCCGGGGTCAATGAATCCATTGAAACGATTTATAAGGTTGTTTACGGGATGAACTTATAGGAAATTCAATATGGCCGCCAATAACGACTGAGTTTTTATTGATTTGCATTGCATCATTGGGTGCATTAACTCAAGCACTCCATTTCAACAAAATGATCATATGTTGAGAAAGTCAGCATAGCTTATTGCATACAAATGGTAACCATCATGGCTGTATATATAATGTAATCCCAGATGTAAAGATATTGAATGAATTGGTTGATCGCCAAACTCCAATAGACACCACAATTATTGTGCAATATTTAATTCATATGAAACAAGTTAGCCTAAAATATGATATGGAGGCCGTTACTGGCAGTCATATTGAATTTCCTACGATGTGAGCCAAAACAAAACAACCTTATAAATGGTTTCAATGGATTCATTGACCCCAAATACCTATGACTAGGCATCAAAAGTATCATTCAATGTTTAATATGAAGGTTTGTGTTATTCACATGTGACTTATAACTGTACAAAGTAGCTTTAGATGTGAAATGGGCCTATCCGGATCGGTTCGCAGATGTCATTCCTCGCCTTGGAAGAACATTCGTTGATGAGTTTCATAGGCTGCATTGGAACACTAATGGAGAACAGTGGGTTATCGGATATTCTGAGTGATGTCTTCGGAGGTGTAGCAAAGATGTTCACTGGCAAAAAGTTTCCTCAGAACATTCGAGCATTACGTATGATTAGAGAGGAAATACTCAGAGGAGTTGTTGATGACCCCGTACTCGCGTCAAAAGAAGATTTGATGAAGGTTCTTGAAGACATAGCCGAAAAGAGCAAGACTGCCAAGCTGTGGGTGGACATGTTGGTCAAACCAATGTTCATAATCCTGATGTTTGTGAGGCCGGAACACGAGGGTGACTGGCCGCTGCATCTAGAAGCATTTCCAGAAATGATTCCGTACTTCTTTGCATCTGGACATGTGCACTATGCTAGATGAGGTATGAGTTACCTACGGTCCATGGAGGTGCTTCCAGGAGAGATTCTGGCTCGGTTCATGAAGGGAGAACACGTCATGAGACACCAGCGTGGACTGTGGAATGGCATCTGGAGTGACATGTTTATAGAGACAACCTTCATGCGCTATGGTCAAGCTCCGGGTGGCATAATTGGGATAACACTGAAACCGGAGACCCTGAAAGCGTGGGCATTGAGTCTCCATGCTTGCAGTCGTTTGCAGGCTGATCTGGATGACAGGATTGAAAGCAGCAGTGCATATATTGACAAACACAAGGAAGAAGGGAAGTCTCGAATAGCCGATGACAAAAGAGACAGAGAAGCCATCAGGGAAAAACTCGAGAAATGCATCGATCCACTCGATCCAGAGAAACACCCAAATGATATGATAAACATTGTGACGGGAGATCATGGAACCACGGCAGTCAATGTCCAGGATGCGGTGGAAATAGGACTGGATCAAATGAACGACTTTACCAGACGACTTACACGAAGCCATTCACAAAAAAAGTGACCACCATGGTAATAACAAAGAAACATGTCAATGTTGGAGACACTAAAGTGTATGACACGAATGTCATTTACTCTAGAGCCATAGAGCTTCAGGTTAGTGGTCGCGAAGTTAATATCAAGAGTGTCCTTCACATAGATTAGCCCCAGTGACAACATCGATGTTCCGAGTCGACTGGAGAAATGAGAGCAGCAGCCACATCAAAATCGTTGTTGAAAAGACAGCTTCAGGTTGAGGTATCTGGGAGAACATCCAGTAACATTTCCGTCTGCATCATTGATGGGTCGGCCCTACTCTGTGTTATCCCTTGGCCAGCGGATGGCACAGTGAAATGACTATGCAACGAACATGAAACATGCCATTGCAAAGAGATTGATAATGGGAGATGTATACCTAGTATTCGATCGGTACCGTGATTATAATACAAAGAGTGTAACGCGAAGTGCCAGGGCTACTGGAGCAAGCCGAGTCCACCAGCAACAACTGAATAGCATGTTACCACCACAGAAAATAGTACTGACAGTGTTTGACACTTAGAAGCAGTTGATAGGTCATGTTGTCAACCTTCTAACCGAGGATAAGTCATTACATGAACATACCAGTGACATAAGTTGGTTCTGATTGGCGAGGAGGCTGCCCCCAATTGAGATCAGCAATGGGGGTGTAGTAATAACTAGAAGCAGACAATATCATTCTTCAGCAGGCAATGGAATGTGCCCGAACCAATGAGCGAAGTGAAATAAGAGTTGTCTCGGATGGCACAGATGCCTTTGTACTTCTTCTGCATTACTACCTCTCTGCAAATATGAAAACTCATATTACTATGGAATCGCCAATCAAGGAAAGAACAGTTATTGACATTGGGAAAGCAGTAGAGAAACACGTGTGTATAGTTAGTGAAATCCTGCCAGCCCACGTACTTACTGAGTGTGACACTGTAGCATGCTGCTATGGGATAGGCAAGGGAACTGCTATTAAGGTATTGCGCGCTGGATCACACTCACTGTCGCTCCTTGGTGTGATGGACACTCCTATAGAAAGTGTGATTGTGCAGGCAACAGCATATGTGTCAGCTTGTTATGGACAACTTTCTAGCGCGTCCATGTCTGAAACACGTTGGAAGGTATGGAAATCCAAAACCAGACATGCCTCATCACCGCAAAAACTCCCTCCAACCAATGAGGCGTTTGCAGAGAATGTTAAACGGGCCCATCATCAAGCCATTGTCTGGCGTTCACTAGATGACAAAAATCCACCTGAACTGGATCCGGAAAGGTATGGCTGGACAAAGGACACAACAATGAAACACTCCAACCAACATCTCTTCCAGTTAGCACAGAACTCGCTCCAGAGTCTATCATGCGTCTTATCAGGTGTGGGTGCAAGAGTGGCACCCCATGTAGTACTCGTGCTTGTAGATGCACTGGAGATAACTTGACGTGCACGGTGTTTTGTACCCATAACAATACAGGCTCCTGCCAGAAAGGAACAGCTTAGTTTCTTGTCCGGAAATCATGGAACTATTGTGTGTAGGAAGACTGGCTTCAAGTTTGTAAAACTTGTTTTCAAATCTCGAATTCAGACTCAAGCTAATGATTGTCTTAAGTTGTATAACCTTGTTGCCAAGTTTAATTGAATTGTTATAGCCAGCCACTCAGTCATTGATTTTTAAGTGTTGTACATTGTATATAACTATATTGAAGGGATTTATCAACCATATTACTTTGCCCATCATTATGATATATTGAATAGGTAGGTAGACACATGACGCATCAAACTTGTTAGGTGATCTCACATTGGTTGCAGTACAAATATTGCCTGTTGGGTGATTCAACAGTAAGCTAGTAATAATATGTTGGCGGCCATCTTGTAAATCAAATGCAGTATTATTGCATTTGCAACCAGTGTACACTCAAACCAGCCTGTGCATCCGCACATTCTAATCAGCGTCTAAAATGTTTGCTAGTCTGTCTCTCATTGCCTCCAGTTTAAATGCTCATCAGAGTACATAAGCTGATCATGACCGAAACAGGTATCAAATGAAATAAGGTTGGTTTTGTCAGAGCATAGTTCATATTGAATAAGAAAAATATGTTAAATTGATCACATATAGGCTGACGTTTACACAGATAAAGTTGCTACAAATATATCATTTACATTAACATTCAAATAGCTTGGTTACTTTCTACAATTTAGAGCAAACATCATTTCATAGTCGATGCATTACATTTGTAAATACATGCATCAAGGGGCAAGTTGACGGCCATGTCGGATTACCTTTGATCTAATCCCAAAACAACATCATAAATGGTTTTAATTGATTCCTGGACCCTGAAAACCTATGTATAGACACCAAATGTATGATCCTACGTTGAATATGCGGGAAGTTTGAAGCAAAAACAAGTGACTGTAGCAATTATTGACGGCCATATTGGATTTCCCATGTGGTAACCGCTGAACAACATTATAATTAGTTTCATTAGATTACTTGACCCCTAAAACGTATGTATAGACACCAAAATTATCATCCTGTGTTGAATATGAAGGGAGTTATAACCGAAAACATGAAATGGCGGCCATCTTATACGCCATCTTGGATTTCTCAAAATGCTCATGGGTGACCGAAGTCCACCCGGCTGATTCTGTAAGTGGACACCTTCGTCTACACAAAACAATCAATAAAAAAACTATATACAACATTTCCAGGTTCAACCATGCCTCTGCCGGACTACCCGTTTCACTAACGAACTAAGCAAGTATTTTTGTCATAAGTTATAGCTTCAGTCCGGAGTACGTGCTTAGTCCGTTTCACAAAACATCTTAGCAAGAACGACAATCGAAATTTACGATGGAAAACTAAGACAGGTAGCTAACAGTCTTAAGTTATAACTTAAATATTTAAGACGGAACCTATGAAATAAGCAAAGATTGCTGCCCCCATGTGAGCCGAGGTGGAGATAACAATTCACTGATAGCAGGTAAATGTTCACTCGTCCGTCCGTCCGTCCGTCCGTCCACACGCCCCGAAATTGTGTCCCTCTGTCCGTCTATCTGTTCGTCCGTCTGTCCATCCGTCCGTCCCATCCGTCCGTTCGTCCGGTCACATGTTTTGGATCTTAGGTGGTTGGAGGTATGGCATAAGACAAACGAAAACAATGCAACATATTCCGTAACCTAAGCCTATGGTGTTTTAAGTGGTCATTCCTTTCTTTAATCAAAGTACTGAAATTACTGAGCTTGGAGCCCAACTGAAATGGGTGGTAAACAGTGTTTTAGTATATTCTCCTTTAAATATTTCAAATAGAGTAATTGTAGTAAATGGTGTTATGGGAAACTGTATAACACTCGACATAGTGTGTATGTGGATAGGGGAAGGAGCTGCATAGAGACAGGAAGAATCCAGTAAGCATTTGTTGTGTATGCATTACATACACATCCGTATGAGCTCTGAAGTTTTTATTTATTTTCGACATCATTTAAGGAAAATATGACTGATTTTCGAAATCAATATCGGCGAAATACAGTGATGCGATAAGGGTGGTAATTCCATATCCGGGCTCAATTATTGTAAGTGAAAGTGTACGCTATTACCACTCATTCGAGACATGCCGACGCGACGATTAATTCAAATGAGTGAACCATCTAGACGACACGGTTCAAATGAGCGGTAACAGTATATTTGTTATCAATCAATTTTCGACATCATTTAAGGAAAATATGACTGATTTTCGAAATCAATATCGGTTTTATGCAAATTTGTACACGCCGTAGTTGAGAATGAAACAATCCAGACAGGTGCCAGACAGGTGTGATTCGGGTTTACACACCATTAATGCGCGACCAAAAAACCCGTTTTATTTGTGGAAAATGAACGTGCTAAATCTGAGGTTCCATTGGTTTTTCTTCAATTAATTATGTACCAAAGATATACATTCTAATAAATGTGAAATGTAAAATAGCATAAAAAAGAGTCATTAAAAATGACCTAGATACAAGATGTATACATACGCGCCACAAGAAAAAATAGCGCCGTGATATCTGACTGTATTTTGAGAACCGGTTACATAAGCTGTGAGAGGCTCGCAGCTAAAAACGATGAATATATCACCTAGTGGTGTGTCATGTATGAACGTCCGTCCGTCCATCCGTCTGATTGACAAAATATGCGACATTGTACATGCTGACATTATAAGGCCAACCCTGAGATCACACAGTCTGCCAGTGCCATTGCAAGTGTTGACTGCATTGCGATTTTACGCAACTGGTAGTTTTCTGGCGGTTATTGGAGATGTACAACTTTTGCGGACAGTGTAGTGGCGTATTAGCCTGTGTTTCGTTTCTGTTAAGGGGCTACCTTGTTTTCAGACTAAATGGAGAAACAGTCCTGACGAATTTAACAACGATTTCAGACCCGTTCTATGCTGAATGCATGTGCGCGTTAATCCATTCCTATACTGGTCAACATGATCAGGGTAAATCCTATTTGTGTGCCACTGACTCAAACAGTGCATGCATTTTTACATGTAATCAACAAATTGCCCGTGCCCAGTTCAAATAAATCTAATATGCTATTCGGTAGTTGTATCAGATGGGCATGTACCTTTAATATCGGACATGATACTCTAATGCTTATTGCTAAGGCCATTATAAAACAAATGCTAGATCCTCATCCCCGCCCGCCCCGGGAATTAAGGCCGCCCCGATTTTTTGCATTGGCAATAAATAAAAAAAGTGTCACTACGTGGTGGTTTGTTGGGAGCAATCGATCGGTAATTACATATTTACAGAGAGAAATAAGAAAGACATTGATCAATTGTCATTTGCTATTAAGTGTATACCCATTATTTTAATTTCCAGCATGCAAAGAGTTAACACAAACGATGGTAGATGGTCGGTATTTCCGATATCCTGAAATAAAAAATAAAATTTCACACACCCCCCCCCCCCCCCCCATTTTGAAAAAAAAAATAGATGAGAATCTAGCATTTATTTTATAATGGGCTAATATCGGACATGATAATGTAATACCGTTTACCTCTACCAGAGACGTAGGACATGATACTGTGAAGTGTATCGCTAATATCGGACATGATACTGACAAACTTACCGTTAATATCGGACACGATGTCGTTAAGCGTATCAATAATATCGGACACGATACTGTAAAGCTACAATAAATCGCCTCCGATATGTTATCTACGGCTACAATTTGACCCATTCAAAAATTGAGAGCAACCGAAATGCATACCCAAACCTGTTGTAGGTAGGTAAACATTTACTAAACTGTATATGTACACATTTAAACAAATAATCTTTGATGCACAACTAGTAAATTGCCAAAAAATAATAAAACAGGAAAATCATTTTCCCATGGAAGCCATCTTTTCTCGTGTTGTTGTTCAACATTCAACATAACGAAATGAAGCTTTCAAATTTACAAGATGTGCATGTAAATGTCAGATAAACACATTGACACGGTAAAATAACAAATGTTTGCATGTGTATGTTCTTTATTAATACTTTATTTTTGACAGTTTTGACAGTTGTATATCGCTAACATATCAAACACGCCGGATCTACGATTGCAAAAATCACTCTTCCATGTGTTACATTAAAGAGATGGGGTGAAATTGCGACCCTCGCGAGAGATATGGAGCGGGTTAGCAATTTTGTTTCTAGATACTGCAAAGCTTACCGCTAAAATCAGACATGCTACTGTAATACGGCTAATTTGGGACATGATAATGTAAAACGTATATCTCTAATATACATGTAGGACACGATACTGCGAAGCTCACAGATAATATCAGACATAATAATGTAAATATCGCCGTTTATATGGTACACAATACTGTAAAGCTTACCCCTAATAAAGGACACGATACTGTGAAGCTTGTCGTTAATATTGGACAAGATACTGTAATACGTACCGCTAATATCGGACATGATACTGTAATTCATACCACTAATATCCGACATGATACTGTATTACATACCAGTAATATCGGACATGATACTGCAATACATACCAGTAATATCCGACACTGTAATACATACCAGTAATATCCGACATGATACTCTAATACGTACCGCCAGTATCGGACAGGATACTGTAATACAAACCAGTAATATCGGACATGATACTGTAATACAAACCAGTAATATCGGACATGATACTGTAATACATACCAGTAATATCGGACATGATACTGTAATACGTACCGCCAGTATCGGACAGGATACTGTAATACAAACCAGTAATATCGGACATCATACTGTAATACAAACCAGTAATATCGGACATGATACTGTAATACATACCAATAATATCGGACATGATACTGTAATACATACCAATAATATCGGACAGGATACTGTAATACAAACCAGTAATAACCGACATGATACTGTAATACAAACCATTATTATCGGACATGATACTGTAATACATACCAGTAATATCGGACATGATACTGTAATACGTACCGCCAGTATCGGACAGGATACTTTAATACAAACCAGTAATATCGGACATGATACTGTAATACAAACCAGTAATATCGGACATGATACTGTAATACATACCAATAATATCGGACATGATACTGTAATACATACCACTAATATCGGACATGATACTGTAATTCATACCATTAATATCGGACAATACTGTAATTCATACCATTAATATCGGACATGATACTGTAATACATACCAGTAATATCCGACATGATACTGTAATACAAACCAGTAATATCGGACATGATACTGTAATACATACCGCTAATATCGGACATGATACTGTAATACATACCACTAATATTCGGACATGATACTGTAATTCATACCATTAATATCGGACATGATACTGTAATACATACCACTAATATCGGACATGATACTGTAATTCATACCATTAATATCGGAAATGATACTGTAATTCATACCATTAATATCGGACATTATACTGTAACATGCCAGTAATATCGGACATGATACTGTAATACATACCAGTAATATCGACATGATACTGTACATACCAGTAATATCGGACATGATACTAATACATACCGCTAATATCGGACATGATACTGTAATTCATACCATTAATATCGGACATGATACTGTAATACATACCAGTAATATCCGACATGATACTGTAATACAAACCAGTAATATCGGACATGACACTGTAATACATGCCAGTAATATCGGACATTATACTGTAATACATACCAGTAATATCTGACATTATACTGTAATACATACCAGTAATATCTGACATTATACTGTAATACATAGCACTAATATCGGACATGATACTGTAATACATACCAATAATATCGGACATGATACTGCAATACATACCACTAATATCGGACATGATACTGTAATACATACCACGAATATCGAACATGATACTGCAATACATACCACTAATATCGGACATGATACTGTAATACAAACCAGTAATATCGGACATGATACTGTAATACATACCACTAATATCGGACATGATACTGTAATTATACCATTAATCGGACATGATACTGTAATACATAGCAGTAATATCGGACATGATACTGTAATACATACCACTATATCGGACATGATACTGTAATTCATACCATTAATATCGGACATGATACTGTAATACAAACCAGTAATATCGGATATGATACTGTAATACATACCAACTAATATCGGACATGACACTGTAATACAAACCAGTAATATCGGACATGATACTGTAATTCATACCATTAATATCGGACATGACACTGTAATACAAACCAGTAATATCGGACATGATATTGTAATACATACCACTAATATCGGACATTATACTGTAATACAAACCAGTAATATCGGACGTGATACTGTAATACATACCACTAATATCGGACATGACACTGTAATTCATACCACTAATATCGGACATGATACTGTAATACATACCAGTAATATCTGACATGATACTGTAATACATACCAGTAATATCGGACATGATACTGTAATACATACCAGTAATATCGGACAGGATACTGTAATACATACCAGTAATATCTGACATGATACTGTAATACAAACCAGTAATATCTGACATGATACTGTAATACATGCCAGTAATATCGGACAGGATACTGTAATACATACCAGTAATATCGGACATTATACTGTAATACATGCCAGTAATATCGGACATTATACTGTAATACATACCAGTAATATCGGACATTATACTGTAATACATGCCAGTAATATCTGACATGATACTGTAATACATGCCAGTAATATCCGACATGATACTGTAATACAAACCAGTAATATCGGACATGATACTGTAATACATACCGCTAATATCGGACATGATACTGTAATACATACCACTAATATCGGACATGATACTGTAATTCATACCATTAATATCGGACATGATACTGTAATACATACCACTAATATCGGACATGATACTGTAATTCATACCATTAATATCGGAAATGATACTGTAATTCATACCATTAATATCGGACATTATACTGTAATACATGCCAGTAATATCGGACATGATACTGTAATACATACCAGTAATATCGGACATGATACTGTAATACATACCAGTAATATCGGACATGATACTGTAATACATACCGCTAATATCGGACATGATACTGTAATTCATACCATTAATATCGGACATGATACTGTAATACATACCAGTAATATCCGACATGATACTGTAATACAAACCAGTAATATCGGACATGACACTGTAATACATGCCAGTAATATCGGACATTATACTGTAATACATACCAGTAATATCTGACATTATACTGTAATACATACAGTAATATCTGACATTATACTGTAATACATACACTAATATCGGACATGATATGTAATACATACCAATAATATCGGACATGATACTGCAATACATACCACTAATATCGGACATGATACTGTAATACATACCACGAATATCGAACATGATACTGCAATACATACCACTAATATCGGACATGATACTGTAATACAAACCAGTAATATCGGACATGATACTGTAATACATACCACTAATATCGGACATGATACTGTAATTCATACCATTAATATCGGACATGATACTGTAATACATAGCAGTAATATCGGACATGATACTGTAATACATACCACTAATATCGGACATGATACTGTAATTCATACCATTAATATCGGACATGATACTGTAATACAAACCAGTAATATCGGATATGATACTGTAATACATACCACTAATATCGGACATGACACTGTAATACAAACCAGTAATATCGGACATGATACTGTAATTCATACCATTAATATCGGACATGACACTGTAATACAAACCAGTAATATCGGACATGATATTGTAATACATACCACTAATATCGGACATTATACTGTAATACAAACCAGTAATATCGGACATGATACTGTAATACATACCACTAATATCGGACATGACACTGTAATTCATACCACTAATATCGGACATGATACTGTAATACATACCAGTAATATCTGACATGATACTGTAATACATACCAGTAATATCGGACATGTACTGTAATACATACCATAATATCGGACAGATACTGTAATACATACCAGTAATATCTGACATGATACTGTAATACAAACCAGTAATATCTGACATGATACTGTAATACATGCCAGTAATATCGGACAGGATACTGTAATACATACCAGTAATATCGGACATTATACTGTAATACATGCCAGTAATATCGGACATTATACTGTAATACATACCAGTAATATCGGACATTATACTGTAATACATGCCAGTAATATCTGACATGATACTGTAATACATGCCAGTAATATCGGACATGATACTGTAATACATGCCAGTAATATCGGACATTATACTGTAATACATGCCAGTAATATCGGACATGATACTGTAATACATACCACTAATATCGGACAGGATACTGTAATACATGCCAGTAATATCTGACATGATACTGTAATACATGCCAGTAATATCTGACATTATACTGTAATACATACCAGTAATATCTGACATGATACTGTAATACATACCAGTAATATCGGACATTATACTGTAATACATACCAGTAATATCTGACATGATACTGTAATACATACCACTAATATCGGACAGGATACTGTAATACATGCCAGTAATATCTGACATGATACTGTAATACATGCCAGTAATATCTGACATGATACTGTAATACATGCCAGTAATATCTGACATGATACTGTAATACATACCAGTAATATCGGACATTATACTGTAATACATACCAGTAATATCTGACATGATACTGTAATACATACCAGTAATATCGGACATTATACTGTAATACATACCAGTAATATCTGACATTATACTGTAATACATGCCAGTAATATCTGACATGATACTGTAATACATACCAGTAATATCTGACATGATACTGCAATACATACCAGTAATATCGGACATTATACTGTAATACATACCAGTAATATCTGACATTATACTGTAATACATACCAGTAATATCTGACAATATACTGTAATACATACCAGTAATATCTGACATGATACTGTAATACATACCAGTAATATCGGACATTATACTGTAATACATACCACTAATATCGGACAGGATACTGTAATACATGCCAGTAATATCTGACATGATACTGTAATACATGCCAGTAATATCGGACAGGATACTGTAATACATACCAGTAATATCGGACATTATACTGTAATACATGCCAGTAATATCGGACATTATACTGTAATACATACCAGTAATATCGGACATTATACTGTAATACATGCCAGTAATATCTGACAGGATACTGTAATACATACCAGTAATATCGGACATTATACTGTAATACATGCCAGTAATATCTGACAGGATACTGTAATACATACCAGTAATATCTGACATGATACTGTAATACATACCACTAATATCGGACAGGATACTGTAATACATGCCAGTAATATCTGACATGATACTGTAATACATACCACTAATATCGGACAGGATACTGTAATACATGCCAGTAATATCTGACATGATACTGTAATACATGCCAGTAATATCTGACAGGATACTGTAATACATACCAGTAATATCTGACATGATACTGTAATACATACCACTAATATCGGACAGGATACTGTAATACATGCCATTAATATCTGACAAATACTGAACTAATACATACCAACTAATAATCGGACAGGAATACTGTAATATACATGCCAGTAATATCTACAATAATAACTGTAATACAATGCCAGTAATATCTGACATGATCTAGTAATACATACCATAATATCGACATGATACTGTAATACATACCAGTAATATCTACAATTATACAGGTAATACATGCCATAATATCTGACATGATACTGTTAATACACCAGTAATATCTGACATATACTGTAATACATACCAGTAATATCTGACATTGAATACTGGTAATACAAAATACAGTAATATCGACATTAACTGTAATACATACCACTATATCGGACAGGATACTGTAAAAATTATGGCAGTAATATCTGACATGCTACTGTAATACATGCCAGTAATATCTGGACATTATACCAGGTATACATACAGTAATATCGGACAATTACTGTAATACATACAGTAATATCGGACATGATACTGTAAATACATGCAGATAACTGAACATTGAATACTAACAATACTGCACAGTAATATCGGACAGATACTGTAATACATTATAGCAGGACAATACACTGATACTGCCACTAATATCGACATAATACTCGTAATACATACCAGTAATATCGGCACAGAATACAGTAAAACATGCCAGTAGCTGAACAGGATACTATACATACCATAATATCGTAACATATACTGTAATACATGCCAGTAATATCTAGAATACTATACAATACTAGTAATATCTGACATGATAACTGTAATCATACCATTATCGACATATCTGTAATACATGCCAGTAATACTGACATGATACTGTAATACATACCTAATAATATCTGTACATGATACTGATACATACACTAATACGACAATACTGTAATACATGCCAGTAATACTCAGATACTGTAATACATACCAGGTATATCGACATATACTGTAATACATCCAGTATATCTGACAGTGTAATACTATATAAACCATGCCAGTAATATCGGACAGGATACAGTAATACATGCCAGAAATATCGACTTATCTGTACTCCATGCAGTACTAATCGGACATTATACTGTAATACATACCAGTAATATCTGACATGATACTGTAACTTACACCACTAATATCGACATGATACTGTAATTCAAACCATTAATCTCGACATGAAACGTAATACAAACCCAGTAATATCGGATATGAACTGTAAATTACATAACACTAATATCGGACATGACACTGTAATACAAACCAGTAATATCGGAACATGAACTGTAATTACATACCATTAATATCGACAATGACACTGTAATACAAACCAGTATATATCGGACATGATATTGTAATACATACCAACTAATAATCGGACATTATACTTAATAACAAACCCAGTAATAATCGGACGTGAACTGTAATACATACCACGAATCTCGTACGATGACACTGTAATTCCATCACCACTAATATCGGACATGATACTGTACATACATACCAGTAATATCTGACATGAGACTGGTAAATCAGACCGTACTATCGACAGGATTACTGTAATATCATACCCTAATATCGACCATGAACACTGTAATTCATACCAACTAATCTCTGGGAAACCATGAAACTGTTAATACATACCATATAATCTGACATTGATACTGTAATACATACCAAAGATAATCGGACATGATACTGTAATACATTAACCATTAATATCTGACAGATAAACTGTAATTACATACCAGTAATATTCTGACCCCATGAATACTGTAATACAAACCGGGTAAAATATCTGAACAAGCTACTGTAAATACATGCCATTAATATCGGACAGGATACCTGTAATTAACATAACCAGATATCGGCACATTATTACGTAATACATGCCAATAAATAACGGACATTAAACCTGTAAATACATAACCAGTAATATCGGACATTATACTGTAAATACAGCAGTAATAGTCTGAACAAGAATACTGTAATACCATAGCCAGTAATAATCGGAACATGAATACAGTACTACATCCAGAAAAACGGAACAATATACTGTATTACCATGCCAGTAATAACGGACAGAAACTGTAATACATACCACTACTATCGGACAGGATACTCGTAATACATGCCAGTAATATCCCCCTGAACCTGATACGTAAATACCATGCCCAGTAAATCTGACATTTATACTGGTAATAACACATAACCAGTAATAACTACATGATAACTGTACATACCATACAGTAAATATCGGACATTATACTGTAATACATAACCATTAAATAATCTGAAAGACATGAAACTGTAAATACCATTAACCACTAAATAACCGGCAGGATACCTGTAATACATGCCAGTTAATTATCTGACATGATACTGTAATACATGCCAGTAATATCTGACATTATACTGGAAATACATGCCAGTATATCTGAATGAATACTGTAATACCATACCATTAAGATAACGGACATTATGACTGGTAATAACATACCAGTAATTTCTGACCATGATAACTTGTAATACAAACCAGTAATATCCGGACATTAATACTGTAATACAATACCATTAAAATCTGGACCATTATACTGTAATACAAATACCCATTAATATCAATGACAATATACTGGAATACATTACCAGTAATATCTGACATGAATACTGTAATACATCCAGTAAATAACCGACATTAATAACTGTAATCAACATACCAGGTAATAAATCTGACATTATACTGTAATACAATACCAGTAAAATATCTGAACAATAATACTGTAAACCCAAACCAGTAAAATCTGACATGGATAACTGTAATAAATACCAGTAAATATACGGACATTATACTTAATACATACCACTAATACCGACAGGAAACTAAATTAACATCCAGTAAAATCCTGACATTGAATACTGTCATACATGGCCAGTAATAATCCGGACAGGATACTGGTAATACATACCAGTACTATCGGACATAATACTGTAAATACATGCCTGTAATATCGGACAATAATACTGTAATACATACAGTAATATCGGACATTATACTGTAAATACATTGCCAGTAAATCTACAGGATACCCTGTAATACCTACCAGTAATATCGGACATTATACTGTAATACATGCCAGTAAGATCTGACAAGTATACCAGTAATACATACCAGTAATATCTGACACGATACTGTAATACATGACCACTACGATCGGACAGGATACTGTAATACAATGCCAGTAATAACTGAACCATGATACTGTAATACATACCACTAATATCGGACAGGATACTGTTATACATGGCCAGTAATATCTGACATGATACTGTTAATACATGCCAGGTAATATATGACAGGATACTGAATACCATACCAGTAATATCTGACATGATACTGTAATACATACCACTAATATCGGACAGGATACTGTAATCCATCCATAAATATCTGACATGATACGTAATACATACCACAATATCGGACAGGATACTGGAATACATGCCCAGTAATATCTGACATAAATACTGTAATACAGCCAGATAACAAAATCTGGACATGATACTGTAATACATACCAGTAATATCGGACATGATACTGTAATACATACCAGAATATCTGACTTATACTGTAATACATGCCAGTAATATCGACATGATACGGTAATACAAATACCATAAAATATCTGACCTATATACTGTAAACATACCAGTCATATCTGACATGATACAGTAATACATACCTTAATATCGGACATTAAATCTGTATACATACCACATATCGACAGGATACTAAAACATGCCAGTAATACTGACATGATACTGTAATACATGGCCCGTAAAATCAGACATTATACTGTAAATACATACCAAGTAATATCGGACATTAACTGTAATACATACCACTAATAACGGACAGTATACTGAATAACAATGCCAGTAAAATCTGACATTATACTGTAATACATGCCATAATATCGACAGGATACCGAGTAATACATACAGAATATCGGACATTACACTTAATACATGCCATAATATCGACATTAAACTGTAATACATACCACGTAATATCGCACAGGATACTGTAATACAGCCCTAATATCTGACAGGATACGTAAAACATACATTAATATCGGACATTATTCTGCTAATACATACCAGTAATATCGCACAGGATACTGTAAATTACCTGCCAGTACCTATCTGACAGGATAACTGTAATCAACATACCAGTATACTAGTCTAATATCGGACATTTAATACTGTAATACATGCCAGTAATATTGACAGTGATACTGTAATTACATACTTAATAATACTCGGACAAGATAACTGTAATACATAACCACTAATGATCGGAACGGATTACTGTAATACATGCAGTAATCTCTGACCGGGATACCTGTAATACATAACTAGTAATATCTGACATGGAATACTGTAAATACATACCACTTAAAATCGGACCAAGATAACTGTAATACATGCCAGTAAATATCTGGACTGATACTGTAATAATACCATAATATCGGACCAGGTAACTGTATTACATGGCCAGTATTATCTGAACATGGATATGTAATACTGCTCAAAGTACATATCCGGACAGGATAACTGTAATATCGGTACAAGTTATAATATCGGACCATTTATTACTGTAATACATGCCAGTTAATATCGGAACCATTCTTACTGTAATACATACCGAAGTAATATCGGGACCGGATACCTGTTAATAACATACCACTAATATACGGACATTATACTGTCTTACATGGCCAGTAATATCTGAAGGATAACTGTAATACATACCAGTAATTTCCCGGAACCATTTACTGTAATACATTACCAGTTAATATCTGACATGATACTGTAAATACATAACCAGTAATATCTGGACATTATACTGTAATACATGCCGAATATCTGACATGATACTGTAATACATACTGAGTAATATCTGACATGGATACTGCACTAAACATGCCAGTAATATCGTGGACATGATACTGTAATAAACATGCATTAATATCGGACATTTATACTGTAATACATACCTTTATATCTGAACATTATACTGTAATACATACCAGTAATATCTGAACATTATTCAGGTAATAGTATACAGGTAAATATCTGACTTATTCTGTAATACAATGCCCAGTAATTCGGACATCTATACTGTATTAATGCCAGTAAATATTTGACATGATTCTGTAGGAATACATTGCCGAAGTAATAAATTGTACATCTCAATACATGTAATATATACCAGTAATAATTCTGGACATCTTCTGTAATTACATTGCCAAAAGTATATCGGACATTTACTGTAATACCCAAAAAAATGCCAGTAAAATATCTGGACAATGATACTGTAATACATGCCCTGGAATTAATCTGAGACTTTTATACGCTGTATATTCAATGAACAGTAAATCGTGAAACATGATACCTTGTAATACCATTACCAGTAATAATTCGGACATTATACTGGTAATTCATACAGTATATATTGACCATGAATACTGTAATTACATCCACTACTATCGGAGCCAGGATACTGTATTACATGCCAGTATATCTGACCCCCCCCCATGAATACTGTAAATACTGCCAGTAATATCTGACATTTATACTTGTTATAACATGGCCAGTAATATCTGACATGAATACTGTTATAACCATCCCAGTAAATATTGAAGTTGATTACTGGCAATACAATTTGCCTAAATATCGGACCATGATAACTGTTATTTCATGCCAATTAATATCGGACATTATACTGTGGAATACATTACCAGTAATATCTACGGTTATACTGTAATAATACATTCAGTAATTTCCTGACATTAATACCTGGTAATATATACAGTAAATATCTGGACCTAAAAATTCTTGTATACATTGCCTCAGTAATATCGGACATTATACTGTAATACATGGCCAGTAATAATTGACATGGAATACTGTAATACATGCCAGTAATCAATCTGGACATTATACTGTAATATATACCAGTAATATCCTGTCATATTCTGTAATACTATGCAGTAATATCGGACATTATACTGTATACATGCCAGTAAATTTGCCATGATAACTGTAATTACCCATGCGCAAGTACATATCTGAAACATTATACTGTAATACATGCCAGTAATAATCTGAACATGATACTGAATAACATACAGATAATCCGGACATTTATACTGTGAATTACATACCAATAAATCTGACAATGATACTGTAATACATACCACCTAATATCGGCTGGAAATTACTGTAAATACCATGCAGTAATATCTGACAATGATACTGTAATACATGCCAAGTAAAATATCTGACCATTTTGTATACTGTAATAATCATGCCAGTAAAATATCTGGACCATTGATCTGTAATACAATACAAGTAAATATCGGACATTATATCCTGTAATTAACATACAGTTATCTGACATTGATACTGTAATAACATACCAGTTAATAACGGACGATTATACTGTATAATAATACCAGTAAAATACTGACTTATTATACTGTAATACCATATCCAGTAAATATCCTGGACAATTAATACTGTAATAACAATGCCAGTAATAGTCTGACATGATACGGTTATACATACCAGTAATATCGGACATATACTGTTTATACCTTACCTAGTAATATCTGACATTATAACTGGTAATTAAACTACCAGTAAATATCTGAACAATATACTCGTAATACTTACCAGTATATATGACATGAATACTGTAATACAATACCAGTAATATCGGACAATTATACTTGTAATACTCAATACCACTTAATAATTCCGGACAGGATAACTGTAATACATGCCGTAATATCGAACATGATACTGTTAATACATGCCCTTAGTGAATTTCGGATCTGGATACTGTAATACATTACCAGTAATATCGGAACATTAAAATACTGTAAATAATGCCAGTAATATCGGACATTTTACTGTAATACATACAGTAAATATTCGGACATTATACCTGTAATTAAACACTCCGCCTAGTAATATAGTGACAGGAATACTGTTAATACATTCCAGTAATATCGGAATTATACTGTTAATACTTGCCAGTAAATATTCCGGACAGGATAACTGTAATACATACCAGTAATATCTGAAATGATACTGTAATACATACCACTTAATATCGGACCAGGAATACTGTAATATACATTGCCAGTAAATAGTCTGACATGATACTTGTAATACTATACCACTATATCGGACAGGATAACTGTTAATACATGCCCAGGAATAATCTGACAATGATATGGAATAATGCCAGTTAATATCTGACAGGATAAAAACTGTAATTACCATACCAGTAAATTGTATCTGTCATGAATAACTTGTTAATACATACCACTAATAATCGGACAGGATTAAACGGTAATAAAGCCATAAAATTCTGACATGATTACTGTAAATCCAATTCCAAACTATATCGGACCAGGATAACTGTAATAATGCCGGTAATATCTGGACATATACTGGTTAATACAATGCCAAGAGTAAATATCTGGACATTGATACTGTAATACATACCGTAATATCGGACTTGCTAACTGTAATACATACCAGTAATATCTGACATTATCAATGTAATACATGCCAGTAATATCTGACATGATACCTGTAATACATCTGTAAAATAATCTGACATTATACTGTAATATATACCAAGTTAATATCTGACATGAAACTGTAATAGACATTACCAGTAGTAAAATATCGACATTATTACTGTAATACCATTAACCACTAATATCGGACATTAATACCTGTTCAAACATGCCAGTAAAATCTTTGACAATGATACTGTAATTACATGCCGGAGTAATAATCTGACATTATACTGTAATATATACCAGTAATTATCGGAATTATCTGTAATACATTACCATATATCGCGACAGGGTTAACTGTAATACATTGCCAGTTAATATTTCTGGACATTGAAATACTGTAATACATGCCAGTAATTCGGAACAGTGATACTGTTAATACATACCAGTAATATTCGGACAATTACACTGTTAATACATGCCAGTTAATAATCTCGGACCATTATACTGTAATACATACCAGTAATATCGCACAGGAACTGGAATTACATGGCCAAGTAATATCGACAGGTTTACTGTAATAACATACCAGGTTTTAATCGGACATTATACTGTAATACATGCCAGTAAATCTTGAAGGATACTGTAATACATACTAGTTAATATCCGAACCATGGATTCCTGTAATACATAACACTAATTCGGGACAGGATTACTGGTAACTACCATGCCTAGTAATATCTGACAGGATACTGTAATTACATACTAGTAATATCTGACATGCCTACTGTAAAATTACATTACCGCACTTTTAATATCGGACAGGATGACTGTAAATACATGCCAGTGAAATATCCTGAACATTGATTACCTGTAAAATACAAATAACCAGTAATATCGGACATTATACTGTAATACATGCCAGTAATTCTGACATCGATACTGTAACTACAGCCAGTAATATCGGGACAGGATACTGTAAGTAACATACCTAGTAATACCTCGGACATTATACATGAAATTAAACATGCAGGTAATATCGGACATTATAACTGATTAAATAATACCAGTAAATCCGGTCAGTAATACTGTAATACCATAACCACTAGAATATCGGGACATTTATACTGTAATTACATGCCTAGTAATTTATCTGGAACAAAAGGATACTGTAATAGACATTACCAGTAATTATCGGACAATTAATTAATGTAATACATACCAGTAAATATCTGACATTGATTCCTGTATAATACATTACCAGGTAAGTATTTGACTCATTATACCTGTAAAATACTATGCCAGTAATATCTAGATCATTGTACTGTAATGCATACCAGTAATATTGCAACCATGAATACTGCAATACATTCTGTAAAACATAAGTAAATATCTGACATGATACTGTAATACATACCAGTAATTATCGGAACATTAATCTGGTTAATAATACCATAATATCGGTCGGATAATGTAATACATGCCCAGTAATATCTGACATTGATACGTAATATGCCAGGTTTACGGACAGATTACTGTAATACAACCAGTAATATTGGAAATTTTTTATACTTATACTGCCAGTAATATTCGACATTATACTGTAATACATACCAAGTAATATTCGGACATTTTTATGTATACATGCCAGTAAATATCTGACAGGATACTTAATACTAACCAGTAATATCGGACAATATACTGTAAATACATGCCCAGTAATATCTGGACAGGAATACTGTAATACTACCAGTAATATCTGACATGATACTGTATAATTAACCACTAATATGGAACAGGATACTGTAATAAGCTAATATTGACATGTTACTGTAATACATACCATAATATTCGGACAGGATACTGTAATACATGCCAGTAATAACCGACATGATACTGTTTACTGCCAGTAATATCTGACAGGAAACTGTAATAATCCAGTTAATATCTGACAAATACTGTAATAAAAACCCTAAATTGGACAGGTACTGTAATACATGCCATTAAATATCTGACAAGATACTGTAATACATACCACTAATATCGGACAGGTAACTGTAATCAGCCAGTAATATCTGGACATAATACTGGTAATAAACATGCCATTAATATCTTACATGAATACTGTAATACATTCCCAGTTTAATCGGAAATGATACTGTAATACATACCAGTAATATCTGACATTATTCTGTAATTCATGCCAGTAATTATCTGACTTGGATAACTGTAATACATACCAGTAATATCTGACATTATACTGTTAAAAATACCAGTAATATCGGACATGATAACTGAATACATACCAGTAATAATCGGACATTAAACTGTAATACTTACCACAAATATCGGACAGGATACTGTAAAACATGCCAGTAATTATCTGACATGATTTACTGAAATAACAGCCAGTAATTCTGACATTATATGTAATACATACCAGTAAATTATCGGACATTTACTGTAATACTACCACTAATATCGGACGGATACTGTAATACAGCCAAAGAAAATCTGACAATACTGTAATTACATGCCGTAAATATCGGACAGGATCTGTAATACATTACCCAGTAATATCGGACATTACACTGAATTACATGCCAGTAATATCGGACATTATACTGTTAATAACATACCAGTAATATCGCACAGGATACTGTAAACATGCCAGTAATATCTGACAGGATACTGTAATACATAACCAGTAATATCGGACATTATACTGTAATACATCCAGTAATAGGCTGCGGATTACTGTAATTAAAATATAATATCTGACATGGGAAAATACTGTAAAAATTACCACTAATATCGGACAGGATACGTAATAATTCCAGTAATATCTGACGGATACTGTAAATACATTACTAGTAATATTCTACAATGTTAATGTAATACATACCACTAATATCGGACGGAATACTGTAAAACAATGCCAGTTAATAACTGACATGATTTTATGTAATACATACCACTAATAATCGGACCAGGATACTGGTAAAATCCAGTAATATCTGACATGATACTGTTAAATACACCATTAATATCGGCAGGATAACTGTAATACATACCAGTAAACGGGACATTATTACTGTAATTACATGGCCAGTAATATCGGGAATTATTACTGAATACCTACCATAATATCGGACAGGGATCTGTAAATAACATAACCACTAATATCGGGACATTTATAATGTAATACAATGCCAGTAATATTGACAGGATACTGTAATACTACCATAATTCGGGACATTATACTGTTAAACATACCAGAAATATCTGACATGATCTGTAATACATACCAGTAATATCTGGACATTATACTGTAATAATCCAGTAATACTGACATATAACTGTAAAACATACCAGTAATATCTGACATGATACTGCAATACCTGCCAGTAATAACGGACATGATACTGTAATACCTGCCAATAATATCGGACATTTTACTGTTATAACATCCAGTAAATTTGACATTATACTGTAATACATACCATTTAATATTGAATTATACTTTAATACATTCCCCAGAAATTATTGACATATTAGTAAATACATGGCCAGTAAATATCGGACCATTTACTGAATTTCATACCAGTAAATCTGGCATTGATACTGCAATACATACCAGTAATATCTGACATGATACTGTAATACATGCCAGTAATATCTGACATTATACTGTAATACATACCAGTAATATCTGACATTATACTGTAATACATACCAGTAATATCTGACATATTCTGTAATACATGCCAGTAATATCGGACATTATACTGTAATACATGCCAGTAATATCTGACATGATACTGTAATACATACCAGTAATATCTGGCATGATACTGCAATACATGCCAGTAATATCTGACATGATACTGTAATACATACCAGTAATATCTGACATTATACTGTAATACATGCCAGTAATATCTGACATGATACTGTAATACATACCAGTAATATCTGACATGATACTGTAATACATACCAGTAATATCTGACATTATACTGTAATACATACCAGTAATATCTGACATTATACTGTAATACATACCAGTAATATCTGACATTATACTGTAATACATACCAGTAATATCGGACATTATACTGTAATACATACCAGTAATATCTGACATGATACTGTAATACATACCAGTAATATCGGACATTATACTGTAATACATACCATGTATCTGACATGATACTGTAATACATACAAGTAATATCGGACATTATACTGTAATACATACCAGTAATATCGGACATTATACTGTAATACATACCAGTAATATCAGACATGAGACTGTAATACATACCGCTAATATCAGACATGAGACTGTAATACATACCACTAATATCGGACATGCTACTGCGCCGCCAACGAGTATGACATCTTTAGTATCGACTACCTCTGTGTTTATGGACTTAAAGTGAACAGTTACTCTGACGTCGCTAGGACATTCCGTAATGTAACCTGAAGTGAAAAATCTACCATATGTCAACAAGACCACATGTGGCTGTGACTGGAGAAACAGGGCATATATGATTTGTCACCAGTGTAGCTCCTGATCAAAAACACACCTCCCACGAAATAACAACGGGAACGAATTGTTAATTCGTGTGAACGAATTGTTATATCGTGGGAACGAATTGTTAATTCGAGGGAACTAATTGTTATATCATGGGAACGAATTGTTAATTCGAGGGAACGGAACAAATTGTTAATTCGAGGGAACGAATTGTTAAATTGAGGGAGCGAATTGTTATATCGTGGGAACGAATTGTTAATTCGAGGGAACGGAACGAATTGTTAATTCGAGGGAACGAATTGTTAAATTGAGGGAGCGGATTGTCATTTCGTTGAAACGAATTGTTAATTCGAGGGAACGAATTGTTATATCGTGGATACAAAATTTTTAATTCGAAGGAACGAATGGTTAAATTTAGGGAACAAATTGTTATTTCATGGGTACGAATTAATAACAAAAAAGCCATGTACCCTGGGGGGTTGCTTACAGTACAACTTTCGTGAAAGATACAGTGTTTATGCAATATGTATAAGATTGGTGTTGATTTTTTTAGGTTTGGAAAGTATTTATTGTCCCGTAATAGGTTTGTGGTGGGTCGGGGCCATCCCCCACAAGCCGTATACAAGCCGTACAATTACAGCGTCCTGGTGTCAATGCTAAAATATATGTATCTCCTAATTAGGAGATAGTAACTACAAATTAGAAGATAATATGTCCTAATTAGGACTTAGTACTAAGTCCTAATTAGGAGATGTTAAGCCATAATTACGTGATAATATCTCATAATTAGGAGTTAGTATCTCCTAAATAGGAGATAGTATCACCTAATTAGGGTTTAATGTCTCCTAATTACGACTTATTATCTCATAATTAGGAATTGGTATGTCCTGATTAGGACTTACTCTATCCCTCTCTCTTAATTATGGCTTAATATCTCATAATTAGGACTTAGTATCTCCTAATTAGGACTTAATACCTCCTAATTAGGAGCTAGCATTTTTTAGCATTGAAACAGGAGACACTAAATCCTAATTAGGATATACTAAGTAATATCAGGAGATAGTAAGTCCTAATTAGGAGATAATATCTGAATTATGAGTTACTATCTCCTAATTAGGACTTAGTACACGCTAATAATTAGGAGATACAATTATTTTAGCATTGGCACCAGGACGCTTCCATACATACACAAATACACCCTCTTCTACTCTTGCAGGACTGAATAGTACTGAATCACAGTCGTCTACTTTTTCTCTTTATTTTCACATTTTTTCTCCTGTATTATTAATACTGCATGATTGGTGTTGGTACATGCACGCTCAGTAGGCTCAAAATGTTCTTTATCTCGGAGACATCATCCGAGACATTTTCTGGCAAATATAAACATTCATTCACCATTACCCCACATATCGATTGACATTATGATGCATTTTATATCAGAAGTAAATTTCCACACTGATATCAGGGGCAATAATCGTGTTTCCTTAAAATATTATTTTTTGACACATTTAATTAGTATAAATAATTAAAAATAGCAGGCCTCATTTGCATGTGAAAAAAGTCTGATACCACCGCGCGTCTCTATCAGTAAAATAAATATTACTAAATTATTATATCTGTATAGCGGGCGCTCGTACTGGTGGAATAGTGACACAATTATACACTTATTTAATTCATATAAAGAACATGCTGTGCCTACTACCTTTATTATTGCATAACCTAATGATATGATCTCACTAAATTTGTAGAATCATTACTCATGTATTATCCTCCAGGGGCAGATCTAGAGGGGGGTTCCGGGGTTGCAACCCCCCTCCTCCCCAACCCCCCCCCCCCCCCCCCCCCCCCCCCGTTCAGCCACGGAGTTTACATATCACAGTTTACAACCAGTTGTAGTTGAAATGCCGTAAAACACAGGAAAGTCAAATTTGTCATATGGGGCATGCCCCGGACCCGCCTAGCATACTCGCTTCACTCCGTGGAGCTCGAAAATAGGACAACCCCCCCCCCCCCCCGTTCCCCAAATGCTTGATCCGCCCCACCCTGTCCTCTATATTAAATGCGTTGACTGTATTCAGAAGAAACTCGGCATAGCCACGTTTCTTATGAAGTCAGTTAACTCGTTTAATAAATATCATATTAATTGATCACTCATATGCATATACCTGGGTAATAGAATCCGTTTTCCTTATTGCAAGCGATCACACCTATGTTTCTCATTTTCACGGTATGTCAATTGTACCCGTTTTCTCTAAACTTTAATCACTGCCGTCGCTGCATTTTTCACCATTCTCCACATTTTTGTAGTCGTTTTCTCTAAACGTCCACTGTTGTTGCTGCATGTTCTCCTTTTGCCATATGAACATGTTTTTGAATAACAACCTATGTTTTAAACAGTTCTGTTCTATGTTTTCAATTTTCTATGTTTTAAACAGTTCTCAATTATAATGAAAGTGTTGGTATCATACTTGCTTTCTCTAAACTTTGATCGGTCTTGACTGTATCTCTCTCCATATGAACATGCTTTTGAAAACAATGTATGTTTTAAACTTTTCTCAATAACGAATGTTCAGTAGCCGATTTAACCAAAATTGCAAAGTATACTTGCTAAGAACACTTTGAGGGAGAAATTTTCACCTTAAGAATACATTTATTAATTTTTATTTTATTACATTATCACAGCCATTTTGGCTGTGATAATGTAATAAATTCAGTATAATAATTCTGCATACTTTTAATCATCAAATATATGCAGTCGTTAGTTCTATATGAAATAATGCATTGCGGAAAAAATAAATGTTTACTCCCTCTAAGTATACTTAGCTAGACAAATATGCTCAGCAATGTTGGTGAAATCGGCCTATTGAGTGGTACTCGTTTCTCCTAAACTTCAAATTTGTTCTTAGATGCATTTGTCTCCATTCTCCATGTAAACACGTTGTTGAACACAAACGATAGTTTAAACTGTTCTCAGCAATGAAAGTTTTGCTACTTGTTTTCTCTAATTTTTCTCCATATGAACATATTTTTGAAAACAACATAATGTTTACAGGTACCTGTCCACTTAGTAGGCACAAAATGTTCTTTACATCAGAGACATCATCCGAGACATTTTCAGGCAAATTATATCAAACGTCAATTTCCACACTGATATCAGTAGCCTATTTCATCAACATTGCAAAGTATATTTTACTAGCAAAGTATACTTTGAGGGAGAAATCATTTATTTTTCCCGAAAAGCATTATTTCATATAGAACTAACAAATGCATATATTTCATGATTAAAAGTATGCAGAATTATTATACTGAATTTATTACATTATCACAGCCAAATTGGCTGTGATAATGTAATAAATTCAGTATAATAAAAATTAATAAATTTATCATAAAATTGAAAATTTCTCCCTCAAAGTTTTCTTTGCTACTAAAGTATACTTTGCAATGTTGCTGAAATATGCTACAGAGGGGATAACCATGTGTCCTTAACATGTTAACGGACATAACTATTTATTATCTGTATTTATTTTTTGATGTGCAATGATCATACCTTATAATCTGTAGAAAATAGTATTTGTTCAGGTGACGCATTTAATTAGTATAAATAATTAAAAAATAGCATGCCTCATTTGCATATGAAAATAGCCCGATACCTCCGCGAGTCACAATCAGTAAAATCAATATTACTAAATAATTATATCTGTATAGCGGGCGCTCGTAATTTTTAGAACTGGTGGAATAGTGACACAATTATACACTTATTTAATTCCTATAAAAAGAACAGTTTATGCCTACTGAGTGGGCATATACCTTTAATAAATTAACCTCAATAGTGAGTTGTGTTACTTATTTTTTCTAAACTACAATCACTGTCTTTAAACTGCATTTTGCTCCATTCTTCAAATGAACATGTTTTTGAAAACAAAGTATGTGTTAGTATAGCTATCCATAGTGAAAGTTTTGGAATGTACACATATGTTTATTAAATTACGGTAGTCTTCGACAATGATCAGGTTACACTTATGGCATTGGAGCGTGCCCTCCAAGAAACGGCCGATAAAATCTACAGACAGTTGTGTGCAATCATATCGCTCCATTAGTGCTGTTTAACCATTACAAAGCAGAATTAAATATTGTCGTCTGCTGTTTATTTTTTTATTTTCCATTTCTCTCATACAAAACATGATTTGACAACCATTTAGAATCAGTTCCAAGGAAATGATTCTAAATGACTGTCAATCAATGTTTTTATTGACAAAGAAGGCAAAATCAAAACCACAGCAGACGACAATTTTCTTTAATTTCCCGCGTTCTAAGTGTTCCATGTCAGTCCGCGTATAAACTCAAGTCAAAGACAAATAGTCATGATAGTCGTAATTGGATATTACATATCCACTGTACGAAATTTGTGGTAAGCCGAGATCCGGTTATGTAAAAACTCGAGAAATAGGGCTTATGACATGCATAGGAAGTCTATGTCCAGATCTGTGACTGGTGAAATGGAGCTTATGACATTTGTGGCCAGTCTATGTCCTGATCTGGTGGAGATATGAAGCTTATGACATTTGTGGCGAATCTACATCCAGATCTGTGACTGGAGAAATGGAGCTTATGACATGTGTGGCTAGTCCACGTCTTGGTCTGTGACTGGTGAAATGGGGCTTATGACATTTGTGGCCACCTAGGTCCTGGTCTGTGACTGGAGCAATGGAGCTTATGACATTTGTGGCCAGTCTATGTCCTGACCTGGTGGAGATATGGAGCTTATGACATTTGTGGCCAGTCTAGGTCCTGATCTGGTGGAGATATATGGAGCTTATGACATTTGTAGCCACCTAGGCCCTGCTCTGGAACAGGAGAAATGGGACCTATGACATTTGTAGCAGGTCTAGGTCGTGGTCTGGTGGAGATATAGAGCTTATGACATTTGTGGCGAGTCTACGTCCTAGGGCCCGTTTCACTAAACTGAGTACGACTAAAATGTTCGTAAGTGCAAACTTGTAATGGTCTATAATTTCACATTAACAAATGTTTTCTTGTAAACAATTACTGGATTTACATTTATTTCCAGACGATCCTAAATTTACACTTACAAACATTTTAGTCATAAGAAGTTTAGTGAAACGGGCCCCTGGTCTGTGACTGGAGAAATTGGGTGTATGACATTTATGGCCAATCTAAGTCCTGCTCTGTTACTAGAGAAATGGGGCTTATGACATTTGTAGCCAGTCTAGTTCCAGATATGTGATTGAAGAAATGGGACTTATCACATTTATTACCAATTTAAGTCAGGATATGTGACTGGAGAAGTTGGGCCAATTATTGGATTTACATTTATTGAGCATATGCAGCCTATGTTCAATAAATGTAAATCCATAAATAGAAATTTCTAGATGATCTTACATTTGCGCTTGCACACATTTTAGTCAAACAAAGTTTAGTGAAACGGCCCCCTAAGATGTTCGCAAGTGAAAATTTATGATTGAAATTTCAATTGATGGATTTACATTTATTGATCTTAGGATGCTCAATAAATGTAAATCCAATAATTGTTTACATGAAAACATTGCTAATGTGAAATTTACAGACAATCATAATTTTGCACTTACGAACATTTTAGTCGTACGAAGTTTACCGTCAGTTACACGAAATCTGTCCAAATTTTACGGCTATACAAACAATGCAAACACAATAATATTTTCGATAATGTTAAATTTTATTAAAATTTAACCCTTTGAACCTGAAAGCCCGCTATAGCGGTTTATGCAAACAGTGCAGATCCAGATGAGTCAGCTCGTAACGAGCCGTCTCATCAGGATCTACACGTTTTGCAAGTAATTTTCATAGTTTTGAGAGAGAAAAAACACCCCCTTATCAAAAATGGACTAGTCTGAAAATCATTTTGTGAAGATTGGATTGGTTGCAAAATTAACATATCAAAATCCATTCCAGTTACTTAGGGGTGAAAGGGTTAAGAACGAGCCTTCTTTTTATTTCGTGAAATTTGGTCCAATATTGATTTTATTGAAAGGTATTACTAACGTAGGCACGCACACACGTAAGCACGCACGCAAGCACGCACGTAAGCACGCACGCAAGCATGCACGCACGCACGCGCGCGCACATAGACACATGCTATATCCTCTCTTACTTATCGGCGAGAGGCTAATTACTGTGATTATTAGAAACATAACGGGGTTTGTTGATTGCATGGCGGACAGTGCAAACGTTTGATCAAACTGTATGAATACCGAGGCTGATCAGGGTCTGTGCTGGTCACAAATGCCATGATCCAGGTGGTGGTGGATGGTGGGGAATGAGTAGGGTGGTGTGGGGGAATGAGTAGGGTGGTGTGGGGTAATGAGTAGGGTGGTGTGGGGGAATGAATAGGGTGGTGTGGGGGAATGAGTAGGGTGGTGTGGGGGAATGAGTAGTGGTGTGGGGGAATAATAGTCGTGTGAACACTGACACTCAGAAATAGATTTATTCTTCCTGTTTACATCATGTACATAAATCTCTCCCACACGCAGGAAGTGGGTGGGCGTGGCCTATAATCAATCAATACTTATATAGCATAATAACCATAAATATTTGCAGGGCTCCAGATAAGGAATTAGTAATTGAGTATTTTCACTCCATCATTTTGAAGCAATTGGGTATTTCAAAATTTGAATTGGGTAAAATAAAATCACACTACTGTTTACACATCAACAGACAGCAATTATTGAATAGTTTGCTTCGAAATGAAAACAAGTCTTGGCATTTCATTAGAATTGTCTCCTTGGAGACAATTCTAATGAAATACCAAGATGTGTTTTCATATAAAGTAAGAAAAATATGCTATATTTGTGGTCTGTTTATTATTTTCTGTAGCATGATAAAGGTACCACAAAATTGTTATTGCTTTTTGATACTCGCTACTTCTGATTCCAATTGGGTTTCTGGCAATTTTAATTGGGTATTTAAGCAAATACGCAGCTTATCTGGAGCTTTGTATTTGGACACAATTTATTCCAGGCAACCTGTATAAATATAATGATTTTCAAACACAAAGCTTTTCGCAATATTTAAGGCTAGTATGGTTGTGCTGAGGCATTGCAATATAAATGTACATAATGTAAATGCTTGGATTTAACGACGGCACTGGCACGACGACCTTGAATGTCGTCTCCCAAGAAGGGGAGAAAGGATACCCAGGGGGCCTAGCTCTTATTAGAATAGGCCACTCAGATTCTCCTTCAAATCTGATACACGGGGCCGCCTTTTAAAGTCCCCATTTGAAAGGACTAGTAGAGCAGAAAATACAAAGTATCTCAGAATTAGATGGCCGCGGCCTGCATGTCGCGCCTTGTGGCGAGGCATGGACACTAAAAAAAGAGATATAGTATAACGAAAAACTTTAACCAAAATACTTAACCAAAAAACTTAACCAAAAAGTTTAACCGGACACACGTACGTACGCCAAAGTGCCGACTATATCACGCTTTTCGCAAGCGGGCGTGACAAAAACATTAACCAAAAACTTCAAAGTAATTTGACCTTGACATTGGGCACAGGGGCCGCACGGGTGAGGGGGGTAGAATGAAAATATAGATGATGATAACACCCATGTGAAGTTTCAAGGTAATGGGCAAAGCAGTTGCAGAGATATGTATAACAAAAAACTTTACAAAAAACTTAACCAAAAAAACTTAACCAAAAATTCAAAGTAATTTGACCTTGACATTGGGACCAGGGGGAAAAACTTTTAACCAAAAAAACTTAACCAAAAAACTTAACCAAACAATTAACCTAAAAACTTCAAGTAATTTGACCTTGACATTGGCACGGGCGCACGGGAGGGGAAAAATGAAAAAAAATAGATGATGATTAAAACATTTGTGAAGTTTTGAAGGTAAGGGCAAAAAAGCAGTTGCGAGATTAAGTTAAAGAAAAACTTTAAAAAACAAGCAAACCTTAACCAAAACTTTAACTTAACCTAAAAGCAACCAAAAAAAATTTAACAAAGAAATAATTTAACCTTCAAAATTTGACCTGAACTTGGGCAGGGGCGGGGAGGGGGGGCATTGGGAAAAATAATTTAAACACATATGGGGACCGTTTCACAAAAAAAAAAAAAAAAAATGGGCAAAGAGTCAATAAATAACGAAAAACTAACCAAAAAAAAACTTACTAAAAAAAGTTAAAACCAAAAACTAACCAAAGAACTTAACCAAAAACTTCAAAAGTAATGACCTGCATTGGGCACAGGGCCCGCACGGGGGGGGTGGTAGAATGAAAATATAGATGATGATAAACATATGGAAGTTTCAAGGTAATGGGCAAAGCAGTTGCAGAGATATAGTATAAACGAAAAACTTTAACCAAGAAACTTAACCTTAACCAAAAACTTAAACCAAAAAAACAAAAACTTAACCAAAAACTTAAAGTAATTTGACCTTGAAAAATTGGGCAGGGGGCCGCACGGGGATTTGGGTAAGAATGAAAAATTTGCCTGAAATGACTTGTGAAGTTTCCAAGGTAAGGGGCAAAGGTTGCAGTGATATGTATAACAAAAACTAACCAAAAATTAACAAAAAATTAACCAAAAATTTAACGGACTTAACAAAAAGTTTAACCAAAAACTTTAACCCAAAGGGAATTCACAAAAACTTCAAAGTATTTTGACCTTGATTGGGCAACAGGCCGCAGAAGGGAGGGGGGGTAGAATGAAAATATAGATGATGATAAACACCCATGATGAAGTTTCAAAGGTAATGGGCAAAGCAGTTGCAGAGATATGTATAACGAAAAACTTTACTAACACTTTAAACCAAAAAACTTAACCAAAAACTTTAAAAAACAAAGAACTTAACCAAAAACTTTAACCAACCTTAAACCAAACTTAACCAAAAAGAACTTAACAAACAAAGTAATTTGACCTTGGACATTGGGCACAGGGGCCGCACGGGAGGGTGGTAGAATGAAAATATAGATGATGATAAACACCCATATGAAGTTTCAATGGTAATGGGCAAAGCAGTTGCAGAGATATAGTATAAACGAAAAACTTTAACCAAAAAACTTAACCAAAAAACTTAACCAAAAAACTTTACCAAAAACTTAACCAAAAAACTTCAAAGTAATTTGCCTTGATCTCAGGGGCACGGGAGATGGGTGAATGAAAATATGATGATGATAAAACACCCTGTGAAGTTTAAGGTATGGGCAAAGCAGTTTCAGGATATAGTTTAAACATGGGTAACCACTTAACCAAAAAACTTTAACCAAAAAACTTAAACCAAAAAACTTAACAAAAACTTTAACCAAAAAAACTTAACCAAAAACTTCAAAGGGGAATTTGCCTTGACATTGGGGCGGGAGCCCGCATGGGAGGGGGGTAGAATGAAAATTTATAGATGATGATAAACACCCATGTGAAGTTTCAAGGTAATGGGCAAAGCAGTTGCAGAGATATAGTATAACAAAAAACTTTGTAACCAAAAAACTTAAACCAAAAAACTTAAACAAAAACTTTAACGAAAAAACTTAACCAAAAAGATTTAACCAAAAACAACCTGAACCAAAGACTTCACCAAAAACGTACAAAGTAATTGACCTTGACATGTTGCACAGGGGCCAGCAGGGCGGGAGGGTAGAATGAAAATATAGATGACACCCATGTGAAGTTTCAAGGTAATGGGCAAAGCAGTTGCAGAGATATAGTATACGAAAAACTTTAATAACAACAAACTTTAACCAAAAAACTTAACCAAAAACTTTAACCAAAGAAACAAAAAATTAACCAAAAACTTTAACCAAAGAACTTACCAAAAACTTCAAAGTAATTTGACCTTGACATGGGCACAGGGGCCGCACGGGAGGGGGGTAGAATGAAAAATATAGATGATGATAAACACCCATATGAAGTTTCAAGGTAATGGGCAAAGCAGTTGCAGAGATATAGTATAACAAAAAACTTTAACCAAAAAATTTAACCAAAAACTTAACAAAAAACAACTTTAACCAAAAAACTTAACCCACCACAACTTCAAAGTAATTTGACCTTGACATTGGGCACAGGGGCCGCACGGGAGATGGGTATAATGAAAATATAGATGATGATAAACACCCATGTGAAGTTTCAAGGTAATGGGCAAAGCAGTTGCAGAGATATAGTAATCAAACGAAAAACTTTAACAAAAAACTTAACCAAAAAACTTTAACCAAAAAACAATTTAACCAAAGAATTTAACCAAAAACTTTAACCAAAAAACTTAACCAAACAACTTAACCAAAAAACTTAACCAAAAACTTTAACCAAAGAACTTAACCAAAAACTTTAACCAAAAAACTTAACCTTACAACTTTAACCGGACACACGTACGTACGTACGTACGTACGCCAAACGGCCGAATATATCGCGCTTTCCGCAAGCGGACGCGACAAAAAATGACGCCCTGGAACTGAGCCCTGAATCGAACCCGGGTTGCCAGCGTGGTAGTCCGATTGTGTTACCCCTCGGCCATGGTCTTCTCTGCATTGCAATATCGATATTGGGATACAATTTGATAGGGGTTTCCAAGTTACCAAGTGATGAAGGAAATATTTCCATCTAGACATTCGCGATACGTAATTGATGTCACGTTTTCATGTCATTTTTGGCGAAGAAACAATTCATAATCTAACATCAAAATAGTCAATTTTGACAACATTATAAGCTGGACTAAGGGCAAATGTCACATTTTTCGAAGAGCATGTAATATACAATTTATACCAGATTTATTTCCCTTGACATCTGTAAATCCGACAAAGAAACTCGTGCTCCGCACTCGTTTCTTTATCGTACTTCCAGATGTCTCGGAAAATAAATCCGGTGCTAGTATTTCACAAGAATTCTGCGGAATCAAATGTCTCGCCTTGTTCCGCCTTGACCTTGACCCTGGGGCCTTGACCTTGACCCTGGGGCCCCGAGAATAGTCCTATATTCATCTACATATCATAGTAAAGGTATGTAAGTTTGATGACTGTAGCTGATAAGGTGTTGAAGTAATGACCGTAACACGAAAACTTAACATTGAATGATGACGACGCCGCCTCCGCCTACACCGCCTCCGCCGCCGACTCTGGAAAAGCAAAACCTATGTCTCGCTTTCCGCTTTCGCGGGCGAGACAAAAATGGTAGTTGAATAAACTCTATTAAAACAGTCAGTGTGCAGCTAGGAACCCACCACAAAATCTGCTCAAACTTCTAACTGTGATAATGATTGTTCCAACAACGACACATATTGCGGATGCAGGTGCGTGCTATCAAACTGGTACTCCTCCTTTAAATACACCCCATCAGGCGTCAGCAGATTATTTGCGAAATTCAAATAATACAAACTCGCCTCTTTTAGAAGCCTTGTGGCCAAGAGTCGGTTAAACTGCATCACGATTGGCCGAGTGATATCGATAACCGGTGGAACTGGGTGAATGTAGATTGTCCATTGATGCTGGTCTTGTATACTCTTCAGTGTTTGGAGGTAGATTTCTATCACAGTTTCCATGGCGTCCTCAATTGTATCATACCTAAAATGGAGCATTTGTATTTAGCATCAAGATTTTGTTTTATTTTTGACCATAGTATAGATCCTGATAAAGTTTACACTGATCAAACTGCACTGGCTCGTCGGAGTATATACTATAGTCTGTTCACGAAAGCTGCCCAAATTTTAGGGCCATATAAACAATTCAAAAACAATATTTGTTTCGATAATATTAAATTAAAGGAAAATTTAAGAATGAGCCTTCCTTTTATTTCGTGAAATTTGGCCAAATATTGATTATTACGAATCAATTGATTTGTCTATGGGAATTTAACATGGGAAAAAAGGTAGAGGATTGTGGGAGGAGTCAAAAAAACGAAAAGTTTGGAAATTGACTCCGAAACCTAGCTAGATAGCTTGGAAATGATCTAACTAAAAAAAAAAAGTTAAATTTTAAAAATCGGTCAAGTATTTCTGAAATTCTAAAAAATTTCCCCATGTTAAATCCCCATAGACATCTTCACTCCGTGAAGATGTCTATGGGGATTTAACATGGGGAAAATCAATATTTGACAAAATTTCACAAAATAAAAAGAACGCTCATTCTTAAATTTTCCTTTAATTTAATATTATCGAAAAAAATATTGTTTTTGAATTGTTTATATGGCCGTAAAATTTGGGCAGCTTTCGTGAAACAGACTATAGTCACAATGACCCAAAATGCCCCAAATCAGTTTTTACTTTTATGAATTGTGAAACATATAATTTGTTTACAGATATTTCTCATGTAAATAATGTTTAATCATTATTCATATTTATTTCATTATCGTTTTATGTCAATTCAACAGCAAGGTTATATACATGTATAATTCCAGCACAAAAATATTTACACAATTCCCTAACATTTGATTGGCCCGTAGCAAGTCTCTGTCCAAAATTTATATCCCAGTAAACTCCCATGCCGAAGTACTTCCCGTAACCGTGAGGCGCAGTTAAAATAATTCTTATGAAAACGGAAAATAAACACATTTTCTTGATGAATTTATTTCAAATGCTGGAATTATAATAAGGAATGAATGGCCATTTTGTGGAATTTATCGGGGATATAAATTTGGAAAAGTCGCGGGAATACTGGACGAGGCCTTCTGGCCTTCGTCCAGTAATTCCCGCGACTTTTCCAAGTTTATACCCCGATAATTCCACAAAAAGGCCATTCATTCCTATAATAAACTTGGAAAAGTCGCGGGAATACTGGACGAGGCCTTCCGGCCTTCGTCCAGTATTCCCGCAACTTTTCCAAGTTTTTATACCCCGATAAATTCTGCCATTCATTCCTATAGTGATATACATGTGGAGGTTATATAAGGTTATATACATGTGTGAATGCTCCTGTATTGGAGAGCCCTGTACATTATTCCTTAAAATTACAATAAAAACATTCAGCACTGAAATACAGTGTCCTTATATGGTGCCAGGCACCCTTACTACACTGGATCAGTTGGCTCCAGGTTTGAATCCCAGCAAGATTCACCATTAAAGGTACATGCCCACTCAGTCGGCACAACATGTTGTTTATAGGAATTAAATAAGTGTATAATTGTGTC
>CM055274.1:78112050-78163768 GCA_029237695.1 Conchocele bisecta | reverse complement strand
TATAAACAATATTATAATTACTTTATATAAATGACTTAAATCGCTGAAACAATTACACCATGTTCGCGCCCAATATTCGACGAAGTCTAAACGCGGCACGCAAATTTAGCCGATTTGGATCGGTGCGGTGTGGTTTAATCGATTTTCCGCAAGCCGTTTCCGCCTGGAGATATTTATTCGACCAATCAACATGAAGATAACATAATGCTGAACATTTTGGTATGTGAACCTCCAAACATTGAAGAGTTCGTCTGTTGACAATCCGTACCGAAAGGAAAATATGTGTTGTTTTTTTTACGGTAAACTGAATGTTAGTCTTCATTAGTCTTAAATACCTTATATCTCTGCAGTCCTAAGTCACATTGACTTGAAACTTCATATGCTTATTAGTCATGATCCATATATTCATGCTGTATCCCACTCATGCGGCTCCTGTGCCCAAGGTCAAGGTGAAATTACTTAAAAATTTGCGTTCCGAAATCTGCGTTAAAGTTTTGAAATACCTTGTATCTCTGCAGTCCTAAGTCACATTGACTTGAATCTTCATATACTTATTAGTCATCATCCATATATTCATGCTGTATCCCATATTTGCTTGAAACTTTGTATGCTTATTGGGTCTCAAACTTCAAATAAATACACTCTGAGACCATCAAATGCCTCGGCGGGCTCGACATGCGGGCCGCGGCCATCCTCGTATAGTTGTATACCACCCCCCCCCCCCCCAACAACAGAGAAGCAGAAAAGGCTGCGCATGTTGCATGTTCATATAGTCGTGGTGGGGGGATTATTCTGGCCGCTTCACCTATGTGATGTAAGTCATATTTAGATGTAGTTGGGCAGGTCTATCCATTCAGATTGGTATGTCTTCCGGCTTATGTTTCCATTTTGCTCTGCACCAGTCAACACTCAATTATCCTTTCCGTGGCAGTACTTGGCCTGGGGACGTGGGGTATCCCTGCACTGCCGAGCGCAATGAAAGATAAAGCCTTACCACCACCCGTCCCTGGTAAACGCCCCGCTATTCGCATGGCTGATGTGAGGATAACCTCTTTACATTGATGCGTGCAAGTGCAGTAATCATGTATTAGCGGATGGACTTCAAACGTCTTATACTTCCTTATCATCATCCATATTTTCATTCTATACCACCCTCATGCGGCCTTCTTGCCCAAGGTCAAATTCAAATTACTTAGAAATTTACTTTTCGTCAGTTCATCATTCCGTAACACTTTGTGCGATTAATGTGATTTTTCAATATTCTCTGGTCATTAAAAACAGACATGTTTTTTTATGTTCTTTTATTACACTCTTGCGACTTATTTGCATGGGTTTCGCTGCGAGAGAAAACCCGTAATCTACTCCTTACAAATAATACACCGTGAAGAGAACACCCGTCATTGCACCCTCTTTTATTTCAAAATAAAGTTATTTGACATTTTGGAGAGTCTCGACTAATGTACAATGTTAATAGGATTGAACACATTCCAAACATGCACTAAAATAGTTCTACTTGTTAGAAACAGCTGCGTAATTTGGATTTTAAAAAGTTGACGTCACGTTTGCGGGAATCATGTCACTGTGTAACTATTCACGATTGCTTTGCTTAGACTCTAAACAAATATGCATATATATCCGCCGTGAAATAGGATATTCCATTGAACATGTTTGAATAGCGGAAATAATACACTCGTGTCCGTCGGCTTATGTGCAAGCAACTCGTTCGCTACGCTCACTCTTTGTTTATGAGGAAGCCGACGCACACTGATATATTATTTACCGCTATTCAAAATGTTCGATGGAATATCCTCCATGTCATTTACAGAAAATATTTTTTTTGAACATCTATTTCATGAAAAATCCCAGTTGTCTTGTATTGAGGTAGAAAATTACACGGCTGTTCTCATACATGTATGTGCATTTGCTTACGTATTCGTTACTATGTTAATGGTATACATTATTTGTTACAGAATATAATACTACATGTAGTTTAATGTAACTAATATTTCAATTATGTTGCGACATAGGCCCGTTGCGGTGGAAAAAATATTGCCATGGCGGACGATTGATGGGTGGGGGGTTGTTCCCACATATTAAAACAAGAGGGCCATGATGGCCCTAATTCGCTCACCTGACTCCATGAACACCAGAGGAGAATGTGACATTGAGTTCATGTGTTTTAAAACAATTGTGCTATTTTTAGATGGCAGTCATCTTGGATTAAGCGATGACTGTCATTTTACCAAATCTGAAAATGCTTCACCCAAGGATCTTAACTTCCTATGAAGTTTGGCCAGCATCGGCCATGTGGTTCCTGAGAAAAAGACGTTCAAAATCTTGAATAAATGGACATTTTGGTGGCCATCATGGATGACATAATCATCCGATTCCGACAAATATTGCACCAGAGCAATCGCCTCATCGATACCTTCAATTTGATATATGGAATGAGCATATTCGATCAAAAATAAAATTTGACCCCAATTTGACCCCACGGGCCACGCCCATTTTTGACCCCGGGGTCACCATTTTCACAAGTTTGAAAGAGCATTGTAAATTGATCATTTCTACCAAGTTTAGTCGAAATCAGGCCAGCGGTTCATAAGAAGAAGATTTTTTAAGAATTTATGCTATTGTTAGATGGCGGCCATCTTGGATTAGTGATGACCTCCATTTTAACAAATCTGAAAAGGGTTCACCCATGGACCATAACTTTTAAGTTTGGCTACCATGGGCCCAGCGGTTCATGTGAAGAAGAATTTTCAAATCTCTAATAAAAGAACGACCTTTTGACATTTCGGCGGCCATCTTGGATGACATAACAATCCGATTTCGACGAAAAATGTTCCAGAGTGTTCGCCTGATTGATACCTTCGATTTGATATATAACATGACCATATTCGGTCAAAAATAAAATTTGACTCCACGGGCCACGCCCATTTTTGACCCCGGGGTCACCATTTTAACAACTTTGAAAGAGCATTGTACATCGATCATTCCTACCAAGTTTCGTCGAAATCATGCTAGCGGTTCATGAGAAGAAGATTTTTTAAGAATTTATGCTATTTTTAGACGGAGGCCATCTTGGATTAGCGATGACCTCCATTTTAACAAATCTGAAAAGGCTTCACCCATGGACCATAACTTTTAAGTTTGGTTACCATGGGCCAAGCGGTTCATGTGAAGAAGAATTTTGAAATCTCTAATAAAAGAACGACCTTTTGACCTTTCGGCGGCCATCTTGGACGACATAACAATCCGATTTCGACATTTTAACAACTTTGAAAGAGCAATGTACATCGATCATTCCTACCAAGTTTTGTCGAAATCAGGTTGGCGGTTCTTGAGAAGAAGATTTTTTAAGAATTTGTGCTATTTTTAGACGGCGGCCATCTTGGATTACGTAATGACGTCATTTTAACACTTTTCTAATCCCCTACCTAAGGACCATGACCATGAAGTTTGGTGACTATAGACCCAATGGTTACCGAGGAGAAGACGTTTGAAAATGTTCACGGACGACGGACGACGGCGAGTAGTATATAGGGAGTCAAAATGATACCACCTAACGGTGGTATCATTTCTACACCCTATATACTACTCCACCGCCCCCCGAAAAACACCGTTTCGTCCAATAGCACAAACTGGTCACCAACACAAAAAAACGTGACAATTGGTGTCATAAATACATCATGTTTTTTCCAATTGAACAGATAAAACTATACTAATAAAAAAGGATTTATTTTCATCCCGTTGTCATATTTATTTTTCAACACGGTATTTTCCTCCTCCACTATAGCTAATTTATTTCTAACCCTACAAATGTGATCGCTATGGTAAACAACTGCATGACAACAGCGTTCCTATCCGACCACTCGAGGTTCATGAAAAATAATTTCAGATAGTCAGTTTACATACCATCGATAAGGAGAAATACACTCGGCTATAAATAACAGTGTGTGTACCGTCTGTTAACCTCGACTATAAATACACATAACCTGTGTACACACCGTCTGTGTAAACCGATAATTGTACAACACTAGGTAGTGTTTATTATAACAGCCTTCGTGGTCGTGTGGTTAAGGCGACACTCTATACAGACGTGGGTCGTGGGTTCGCGCCGCGGTTGGAGCTAAAGTTTTTATTTATTTATTTCTATCCCTATAAATGTGGTCGCTATGGTAAACAACTGCATGACAACGGCGTTCCGAGTCCGACCGCTTGAGGTTGATGAAAAATAAATTGCCAGTTTACATAGAAATAAACTCGGCTATAACCCGTAATTGTCGCTATGGTAAACAACTGCATGACAACGGCGTTCCGAGTCCGACCGCTTGAGGTTGATACAAAAAAAAAAAAAAATTCAGATAGCCAGTTTACATAGAAATAAACTCGGCTATAACCCGTGTAATTGTAACATTGTCGTCTACTTGGTGTGATTACAACATAAATTCGTTCTGTTCAGTAATAATTTCTTCATAAGCGATATCGTAGAAATGGTTACACGATTTATAGAAATGTATGGTGGTCAGTGGGTGTCGTAACGGGGCCCTAAATTGTTATCTATGTTCCGTATGGAGGGGCCGTCGGAACAACTGGGCTGTAAGGTGGAGGAATATCCTGCTGTTGCCTCAAACACGCGAATAAGCATATCACGTCCCGAGACGGGAGAGGAGATTTTTTCTCTCGTCGGCCCTCCCCTCCAATACGAGTTTTTTTATATCTTCGTCCGCCAGAATTTGTGGTCGAGCCTTGGACCGGATCGTACCCTTTAACTCCTGGTATCTGACCATCTCTTCGACGACCATTTTGAACTCGCTATCTGATATATCGTTGTCGGCTATCGCTTTTGACACGATAACGTCGATACTGTTTTTCTTAGATCTCGCGAGAACCGCTATTCGATCGTGCTTTCGACTCTTGGCCTCTAGTTTTCGGCCCACGAGTCTGGTCGTCATGCAAAACAGTCCCGCCCCCGCCGCTGTCGCACTCAAGGCCGCCGCGACCGGTGCAGCGACAACTGTTGACAATAAAGACACACTCCCCATCCCACTTATAACGGATGCTGAGGCTAACGCGGTGCTCACCCCCTCTAATATATTGACTGACCGTCTATATTTCTTCGCATAACCCGTCCGCATCTCTCCCTCTTGTTGTAGAATATGTTGTATCTCGACGATCCTTGTCATCCTAAAGGATACCGGGTCGGCCGTCCCCGAAGGTAAGTGTGGATATAGTTTCTCGTCATCATAAATCAAGTTGTATTAACAGCGTAACAATAGTGGAGGAAGCTGATGGGTCAGCAATTTTTGTAACAAAGTTAATAACACTACCTGCCGAAACTTTAATTGTAGTGTCATCATCGAATATAGTAAACCCTGACCTCTGCCCCGCGTGCTTGGTGATGCCAATATTCTGTTCTACACCATTCAGGACGACATTCACTCGGACTTCGGCAGTGGCGTGTCTGCGAAAGTTGACCGAGCAGACCGCCATTCGAAAAATCGTCCCGGACACTGCCATGGTGTATCCCCCGTATCTGTTGCTCGCGTTGGAACCGAATGCATATTCGTAGGCCCCCTCGCTTAGTGAACCCCGCTCCTTGGCCCAAACTGTTATGACGTGTCTGCTAGCTTGCAACGTTCTAATTTGTTCAACCGCCCTAGTTAAAATTGTGTGGGACTGTGATACGCCCCTCTCCAGCCTTCTCATTGCGGCTTCATCGTATGCCGCGGCCGCGACGGGAACGTCCCGTTCTAAGTTGGAACCACCTGGACCGTATATGCTCATGATTAATATGTATATATATTAATGTTTAATCGGTTATTTCGAGAACGACCGAAATCGGGTAATCGTAATTATTCAACTTTCTCGCTTGATCATCAAGAATAGAAATCTTCAACTCATGAATGTGTCCCGATTCCAAAACTTTCATCTCGGGGTGTGGGAAGTCTAAGGTCACAGTCTCCCCATAGAAACAGTCACTGGCGGGTACAGTTTTTAGTAATGTACTGGGAGCTCCGTCTAACGTGTTGTACGATGTGTTCAATTGATCCAGGTGCACCCCGAGTGTTTTCGTGAAAACGAAGTCCACCGGGTTTGTGCCGGTGTGCTCACCCGGGTTAAACCATCCCCTATTGTCGGAGTATGTTTTTGAAAAACCGAGCCGCGCAGCCAAATCCTGGGTGATCGTTACCTGGTTGGAGGGTTCGATGGTAAAGGTCGCGAGTCCGGTGGCTTTCGAGATTGTGAGGCTGGCTCTACCAGCAAGCTCCGACGCGACAAAAGCTTGGAGGGATCTCGAACTCCAAAGGCCGGGGGGCAGCCTCACACTTACTTGGCGGGGGGCCTTCACGTAGCCGAACCCTTCCTTATCCCCCACGTTTTTCCACCCGACCGTGAAGGTGATTGATCTGAGGCCTACCCGGCGTTTTCCGCAGCAGTTGTCGATCGACTTTTGAAGTTCACAACTCGCATTTTGAACATTAGTGATAGAAACAAACATAATAAATATCTTTCAATGGATACCCAAGCATTTAGCTTTAACTCTAATGCAAAGTACGCGGTCGGAGGTAAATACACGCAAAAAGACGTTGTTGACCACCTTGTACACCCAACTGTAACAGTTAGACCGAAAAGTGGCTTTACCACCAATTTTCCCGACATCTTTGAACGATATAGGCTGCCCAAGATTACTACGATGGAGGCCGTGAACGGGTGGAAAGCAACACCGATGCAGTTTTGGCAGAATCAGCTCAACTTCGCCGTATGGTGCGCAACGGCCGGATGCGGAGTTTCGCATCAAGACCATCTGGCATCCGAGAATGTCATGCTCCGAAGTGTCTACAACTTTCACGCGTATTACACCATTAGGATGATTATCAAAGAACTAGGTATTCCACTACCTCAAGATGACGCATGGAATCCCATTTCCAACACGTACGATCGTAGGGCGTTCGAAAGACTGTGTAATGAATTTAACGTTTCAAAAGATGCGGACTGGAGACAGAAAGTATTTCCTGGCCTCGGGGACGTTCTCATTCGGGGCCAGTCGGGGAATTGGACGCAGACTGATTTTAGACACGATCGATCGGGTGACCACATAGTCAGTCGGAACGCCGGGAATTTTGATCCCGCGACGATGACCTTCGGGCCGGAAGTATCTGGAGGTCGGCACTGCGGCGTCTCATCCTGCGAATGGTTACCTCCGAAACGAGCTCACATAGATTACATATAGCAGGCTGCTGAGGTCCGGGACGCGTGGGGAACATTTATGTTAGATAAGGGTATGGGGTTCACGCAGGCCGGTGTTACTCGCCTCAACGACTCCATTCGGACATACGTCTGGGCCATCCTCGGCGCACAGAAGCAAACTCGCAGTTCTATACTAGGCACGGGAACGGCGTTTGACGCGCAAAAACAATTATTGGCACTCGTAGAGGACGCCATCTCAGCTAAGGTGGACCTGGAGAAGGCGATCGAGCAGTATCAAGACGTTTTGCAGAATGCCAGCACCCCGGTAGACTACGTATTCGGAATAGGTCTTTATATGGCACCGAGCAATATGATACTACGAGACGACCCGGTTGACGGTTACAATAATCAGATCGTAATCGCCACCGTCAATAAAAAAATCGGCCACAACGGGAACGTGAACGTGGATATCATCAAGCGCACCCCCAAGACGGTCGGGTTCAACAGTGGAAATTCAAATAAATTTGAAAAAGATTTCATAAAACCGCAAGCACCCACACCAATTCACGAATTGGACACCCCATCAAGTTCATTTGAACCCAGTGTTCCACCGAGTTCCGCTCCTGTTTCACCCTCTGCAATAGGACCCCCAATTCACGAATTGAGTTCCCCCCTCAACACTGTTGAACGCGATTGGGGGAAAAATAGTACCACAACCCACGAGGAGGAGAAATTAGGGCTCGTCGTAGCCCTCGTGGCGGCCGGACTATTTGTGCTTTGGATTTAGGAACTCTCGGGAGGCTAAAAGTAGGAGACCAGCGATAGCCACGATTACGGCCCAAACATTATTAGCAAACCACCCAATCGTTTTCGATAATATAGATAGTAAGTAAGAAATAATACCTCCTATCAATCCAGGTAGTGCGGCAGCCACCTTTCCGGCTAATTTAGCCAGGAGACTGGCGAGGGCTTTTAGTTGTTTTTTTACCCACTCCTTGGCTCCACCGGATGGCGCGGGTGGTGGTGCGGGTGCTGGCGCGGGTGCTGGTGCCGAACCACCTCCTGTAAAATATGCTACTATAGTTGATATAGTCATACCAATAGCAATGAGGATGCTTGCTATCGTGACGCCCTGTTCTCTGAATAGAGTGCGAAGACGCTCACCGAGTGTCGTGTCCTCGAGCAGAACCCTCGAGATTGTTTCGCGGATCCGACTTATTTGTGTGCGGAGAGCCTCACGGTTAGTCGAGGCAGCCTCCAATCGAGCTTCTCTTTCGTCCCGCAACGACCGCAGGCGTTTGTTGATCAGCTCGATAGATTCTCTATCGCCACGGGCTTCCTCCAGTTTTCTTTCTTCTAGCGCGATATGTTCATCCAGCACCGTGAGTTTGACGAGATTAAGGACCATTTCGCCCTGGACTGTTTGCATAACCTTATCGAGTCCCCGGAGTTCGCGAAGAGGTAACGGTGGGTCATTCATCGTCCTGAGTATTACATCTATCTCACTTTCGCTGAGCTCCATCTTGTGAATAGCGTCGGTGGCTATTTGAGGGAGTTCGCTGAGCTCGACAGTTTCTATCGCGGAGGCCGTCTTCACAATCGTTTCGTCGGTAGACTTGAGGGCCTCTACAGCGCGGGCCGGCATAATTGTTTTACCGCGCATCCAATCTACGAATCCGAGTTCGTTCCTTATGAGTTCGCCACCGCCCCGGTTTCCGGCAATGGTGCTCAGCGCTAGGGGTTTTCCGGTATTCGTGTTGATGATCGGGATATTTGATGCTTTTCGTCGCAATCTACCGTTCAGATCCAATTCGAATTTGGAGTAGTCGCGACCGACAGACGGAATTAAACCTTTTTCAAACCAATGTTTATAGTATGAGTTTACAGCTCCCTCGAGTAATTCACGACTTTGACTAGTGGTAGCGTCACCCGATTGGATTGTATCTGGAGTCTCTATGGTGGGTGTCGTGGGGGAATCCTCGAAATCATCATTATCATCACCATCGAGGTAATCGTCTCTGCCGATTTCATCCATGTCAACATCGTAATCAGCCATCTTTATTAAAATTAATTATTATATTAAAGAAAAAACCATACAGGTTTAATAGATTATGTCTTCGAGTCAATACGGTCGCAAACTCAATCCATATCGCAGTCTGCGTGAGCCCCTCGGGGCAAAAGGCGTGAGACAGAGTGTCGTTATTACGAACAACCCATCAACGATCGACCAGAACCAGCAGCTCTTAGTCCGCTTCCCCAAACTCAGAGCTAGCGACGTCATTATGCCGGGGACAGTTCGCCTCGCTTTCACTATTTCGCTTACATCGACGGACGCGGACCGAACCATCGTTCAGAACCTGGGTTGCGCCATCGTCAAGAAGACTATGATAAAGATTTCTGGTAATGAGGTGATGTCGATCGATGACAGCGACGTCTACCATTGCTACCAGGACCTGTGGAAGACGACACAAGAGCGCGAAAACGCTGTCTATCAGGGTATTGACACCAGTCGAAATAAGAACGTAACCAGACTTAGAATCGGGGCTGGTGACAAGGTAGATAACATCGCGAGTGACAACGCGGTCGCGGCCGCTTACGGCAACCGATTCTACATCCCGCTCGACTTTGAGTTGTTGGAGAGTCACATGCCCTACTATCAGAGCGCTTTGGCGGACCGCCTCGAATACGAACTAACGTTCAACGACTACGGCCGAGTTATCATGGCCACCGACATAACATCGAAGTATACGATCGACAATGTTTCTCTGGAGTACGACATGGTCACGATGCCCGAACTCGCGCGATTAATCAGATCCCAGTACGCCGGGCGCGTTGCCATACTTTACGACCGAGTTCTTCGCCACCGCAAGATGACGAAAGACAAAAGCGACACATTGTGGAATATTAACGTCAACGTACCCGCCCGCTCGATGAAAGGTATACTGATGTTGTTCGAGGAGGGTCGGCTAGCACTCGGTGCTCGAAGAAGCGACAAATTCTATAACCCCAAAATCACAAAGGTAGAGGTGACGATCGAGGGAGTACCCAATCAACTCTACAGCGCGGGTCTTCGCGCTCACCAGCAGTGGGACGAAGTAAGAAAACATTTTGCTTCCGGCTCTAAGCGTTCCCCGGAGGTTGCCGCGGTTGCCAAAGACCTGCAGCTCTCAGACGTCTCCCTCTCGGATTTTCTGACTACCAAATACGCTCTATGGCTAGACATGCGAGCCAGCGACGACGACCAAATGCAAAGCGTATGGATCTCCACTCAGAAGTACAACGCCGTCCTAAAGGATCTGCGCGAGCAAACGAAATGGGTCGCCCTCTTCCACTGCAAGGACCGAGACTCATTCGATGAATGTCTTAGAGAGAACGACGTTATCCCAACGCGCGAGGAGCGCCTGGAGGTTAGACAGATGCTTTCGAAAACTAAGCACGCCAAGCTTCTGCTAAAGACTGATCAACCAACTGCTTATACAGTTATTAATTAGTAACTGCTGAGAAAATGCTTAACAATGCTGAGCAAATGCTGAACAATGCTGAGGAATTGCTGAACAAATGCTGAGCAATGCTTAACAATGCTGAACAAATGCTGAACAAATGCTGAACAATGCTGAGCAATTGCTGAACAAATGCTGAGCAATGCTTAACAATGCTTAACAAATGCTTAACAATGCTGAGCAAATGCTGAGTAAATGCTGAACAAATGCTTAACAATGCTGAACAAATGCTGAACAATGCTTAACAAATACTTAACAATGCTGAGAAAATGCTTAACAATGCTGAGCAATTGCTAAGAATTTGTTGCTCCGCTGCGAGCTTTATTGCGAGCATAACGGTGATCATAAGTATCGGGTGGTGCGCTTGGCAATATGTTAGACTTATGAGACTTGTAAGAATAATTAAATTAATTTTAAGAAAATTAGCAATAATGAACTGCGACGAACTTCTCGATCAGCTAATGGAAGAAACAGTCGCTCCGACTGAAACTGTAGGAACACCTGTCAGCACGGCTGCCGATACGGTCCCGAAAGAAAATGAAAACGCTGCGCGACGCGAGCGGTTGGCTGCGCTGGTTGCTGGGGGACAATCGGAGCATTATCTCGGTAGGAGTCTCTCAGTTTGTCAGGTGGATAAGATGTCGGATGCGGAGGTCGATAAAATGTACGCGCGATACGAATCCAAATTAGGTGCGGAGATGACGAAAACTCTCGGATCGGTGGCTATTTATTAGTTAGTATACTTCTCCCTATACCAGACACCGCGGGATTGATTGGCGATCTAGAGACCGACCCTTTTATAGGACACACTCTTAGAACAGCCTGCTGCTCATTTTATCACAAGTTTGGAATGTACTTAGCTCCGCTGACAACCGCGTTGATCACGGGTAAACACTGTCAATTTGGACATATATGTCCACGAACTATAAGCCCTAATAATGATGACACAAGACGCACCTGCGAGAATGACGGTGTTGAACCCGATTGCTCCAACACAATCGAACCCGAGTGTTACTCCGCCACTGGATGACATTCAGAATATAAAAAATCCCAAAAAACAGGCAGCTGGACGGGCATCGGCTGCCACTAGAAAAGTTAAACAAGATAAAATACTCGCCGATCTTCGAGAGGTCAAACTACAATTGAGATTGGGGTTGCAGCCAATTCGTGAATTGATGGAGACAGAGACGGTAAAACACCCGGTGGCAGCTGTTTCTCCCCCAATAACAACTGCCGTTGGAGTTGGCTTGGAACCGATTGCTCCAACTGATTGGATCCCGTGGGTTGTTGTTGGTGGTCTGTCAGTTGTGGGCACCCTGTATGTGCTTTACCGTTTCAATAACAGGTCATCAACGAGGTTGAAAAAACAACCCCCAACACTGTTGAACGCAGTTCCAATCCAATCGTTGAGGAATGCGCCCCATTTAAACATTAAACGCGATCCTTTTTATATGCAATAATGGCTGAACAAGATGGTAAAATGATAGTGAATGCGTCTAAGTATCGGGTACGCTCGACTATCAAAGATGACCCTAGGAGGGTCCGCTCCCAAATTGGACTTTACTGCGAGAGACGTAGGGTTCGTGACCTTAGATGTGGCTGCCGCAGTTTGGACCCGAGATTATCTAATTAAAGCTGGAATTCTACCCGTTAATATATGGAAATAAAATGGCTTCGATCGGAATAATGATAGGTGGTGCACTCGTGAACGCATTGGCGTTCAGCGGCAGCAACTTTCTATTCTCTAAACTACAAAACTCTAACGCGGATGAGGAGTGCGAGCGTCACGATTTAGCTGTAGAACAACTCAATAGCGCGAAGGAAGCATGGTCGAAAAAACGAACCGCCCATCTCGACTGGGTCAACGGAGAGCTTCGCCGCGAGAATCACACCTCGCAAACTTTCCAGAACGTTGAAGAAGCCAACCGCGAATACGCGCAGGCATATCCACAGAGAAGTCTCGATCCAATGAATCGCGAGCCCCAACTTTCAGATTTCTATGTACCGTCAGAGGCCCAAAAAGACCGCGAGATCGCGTTCATCGTCGTGGGAATGGGTGTGGTGGGTTTCGTCGGCTACTATATTCAATCGAAATTTTAATTTTTAATAATTATTTAAAAAAAATTTTTTTATAAATATATATATATAGAACGATGTTAGTTGACAAACTTTATTACGCTATGATCGATGTAGGCTACACTGCCCAAAAACATCGTATAGCTGGTGCAAAGAGTATGATTCGTCTGGCCCAAGATTCTCTCGAGACGTGGCGCGAGGACGGAAAAGTGGCCACCCTTTTCGCAAAGCGGATGTTAGAATCCTCCTCAACTCCAATCGATTCCTCCGAGTTCCTTCAGAACTTAACCTCCAAAACCAATCGCGATTGGAATTGTACTTCCAACAAAGGTTTATTATTAACGACGCAGTTACCGGACGAGCTGACGAGTGCATGTTGGAGATTGTTCGATATATTAGAATACTTCGCATACGATGAACACGCGCAAATTTGATACCAAACTAACGCGCAAGCTGGCGAATACGTACTATAGCCCACGCGGCTACTGGAAGGGACTCGCGGCCATCAAGAACCTCGCGGCTGCGACCAAGGTTTCCGAAAACGCTGTCAAGGAATGGCTCAAGAAGCAGGCCATCTGGCAGATCTATTTACCCGCGCCTCGCAATATTCCGCGCCCGAAATTCGACGTGCCGGTTCCGAACCAAGTTCACCAAGCGGCTCTCCTGTTTCTCCCTCACGATCGCGTCGGTCGCAAGACGTACAAGTACGCACTGACGATCGTTGACGTAGCGAGTCGTTATAAGGGGGCTGAGCCGTTGGTCACTAAAGAGTCTAAGGAGGTGGCCGAGGCTCTTTCCCGAATATATAAGAGGAGTCCTCTCAAATGGCCAAATCTTCTCCAGGTCGATCCCGGCCGCGAGTTCATGGGCGCTGTCTCTCATCTATTGGCTAAACACAAAGTTTCTGTCAGATGCGGCCGCGTGAACATCCACCGGGACCAGGGTATCGTGGAGCGCTTCAATCGAACCCTGGCTGAGAGACTGTTCGGACACCAATACGCCAAAGAACTTGTAGACCCTCATTCGCGATCGACCGAGTGGGTGGCCAGACTGCCCGCCGTGGTCTCCGCACTGAACGGAGAGGTGACCAGATTGATAGGTAAGAAGCCCGTAGATGCCATCAAGTTTAAAAGGGTGACGAGCAAACCCTCTGCCGTCTCGCGCGGGCGACCCGTTGGTTTAGAGGAGCAGCAATCGGCGATTGCACTTCCATCGGATATTGACGTCCGCTACCTCTATCAACCGGGAGAGCTCGAAGGTGGCAGCCGCCGCGCGACTGATCCCGTGTGGTCTCTCAATGTATATCATCTAGATCGATCTATTACCAAACCCGATGAGCCCGTGCTCTACTATTTGGATGATGGGCCCTCTCGAGGGTTTGTTCGCGAAGAACTTCTTGCGGTGCCTTCTGACACCCAGTTACCCGCGGATCGTCATAGCCTTTAAAGAGGTTCCGTATGTATTCCGTCCGATAACACGCGTCTTTTATCGTAGTACGCCGATAGTCCTAATTTTCGTTGACAGTACGTTTTCATAACGCCGTCTTTCATTTTAAATCCTCTATTTTGCGCTACATCTATAATGTGTTTTCCATCTTCTGTAGTTTCACTTAGTACTCGTTTATATCTATCCCAATTTAAATCGTTAGTTCTTTTGGACATTCCTTTCGCGGAGTTTTTATTAATTGAATTAAATTTTTCTACGAAATAACACTTACTAGATAACGCTATCGCCCTATCTCCGCTAAATTCCATTTTGAAAAGTCCTGGCTCTCTATTACTCCATTTATCCCAAGCCAACCATTTCTTTTTTCTTTTTCAAACTCGTCTAGTAAGTTAGGTCTAATCAATTCCTCTATCGTTTTTCCACTAACTCCTATATACAGACTATCCGTGTCCATCTGTATTAATTCAAAGTCTTCTCTTTTTACGTATTTGTCTAGAAATTCGTAGTAAAATTCCAACATTCTCAATTTAGCTAGTTGATAAACCGCTATTCCACAATGGAATGGTCTCTTTACCGCACACCTGGGTTTTCTTGAAGATATTTCGTACGCATCTCCTATCTCTTCCAAATCATCAAAATACGCAGATCTCAATGCTTTGTCAACACATGTTTCGTCTCGCGTATATGTCGTATTTAAATGTCTCTCCGTTGCCTCTATCATTTTTCCACGACACGAGTTTCCTAATAATTTCATTATGTCGGCCACCGGTTTCTTATTCGGTTCTACATCCCCGGTTCGTCTTGCGGCTGTAACTTCTTTAGCGAACCATTCGAAGGGTTTACCACTAATATAATCTATAACACGATGAACTCCCGTTATTTCTAGGCCGTGTTTTAAATACCATTTCAACAGTGGCGCGTACAGCAATACTTTAGTGGCCGACATAGATCCCACCAATTTTCTTCCGTTTCCTCTAGTTCGGCCAGTATCATTTAAATATTTTAACATGTGAGCGGGAACTTCATCAACCTCTACTTCTCTGTTTATAAAAAGTGGAGACATTTCGGAAAACTTATCTTTTAAGTTGTGTGGAACTTTTATATCCACCTCCGCAAACCCAAACCAGTCTCCGGATAAAACAAACTACTACTTTTTAAACTAATGTTTAGGATTATGTGGGTTATTTACATGATGTATAGTTTCGTTCACGGCATCTCTTTATTTAACGTAGATAAATATAACGCGTTTGCGTCGTACCCAAAACAGCCTCGCAAGGTTTGGAACCCACTCTAATATTTGAAACACCGGCTTCCGCATATCGCGTAAATACCATCGATGGACCACCAACTAGAGCGTCTTTCATCATTTTGTATGTTTCTTCTTTCGGCGCGCATAGAGCATCCTCCGGTATAATCGTCTTTGAAGATTTTTGTTCTTTAATGGTTCCTCTCAATAAATATTGTATAGCCACTCCGGGTAGTGTTACCGCGTCTTTGAAAATATCTACACCCCTGTGTTTATAAAATTCACACATTTTCCGCACAGCTTCTAGGAACGGTGCTACATCTAAATCGTTATAATATTTCAACCAATCTCTGAAAGTTTTCATATTCTCTTCTTCGAAAATTCTACGACATTTACTTAATTCTGTTTCGTCTAGTAACATTTTCCCAGATAGTTTGGAATACCAATTCTCTATATCCGGTAGTCCCGGGTAATCCAGCTTGTCTGTAGAATCGAACCACTCGTATGGAAAGAAAGATGTCTGTCCTTTGCAGTCGTAGGCTTTTATCCAACTATCGTAACTTACACCGGGTCCTAGGTAAAGTATTACATCAAGAAATCTAAACTCCGGAGTAAATAGAAATATTGTCGCGCTCGCACGTTTTCCGACCATTACTTTCTTCGTTGTTGATGACAGTTCACCTACTAAATATTTCTTTATTAAGTTTATATCGTACTTACTGCTGTTAAAACCTATAACCGGTACTTGCTCTATCCACTGTTCGATCTGGGCGATTTGTTTTTCGCGTAAATATCCCTTATTAAATTCGTATCTTGACCATACTTCTTCTCTTATAGCTTTTCCCCTGACTTTCAAATCTTCTGCGAATTTTTCTATAAGTTTTTGCGGGATCTTTATCACAAATATGAGTTACCGTTCCTGAGAAATTATCTCCTATACTAACGCTTACCGGAACGTGCTCAGCTTCGTACTCTAAACTATTACCGGTAGTTTCAACTTCTGGCTGGAGATACGCCTCAAAATCGTATACTATCTGATATGGATAAAGAGTAGTGTCGCAACCGATCTTTATATCTTTACCCGTTCTTCGAAATTCGCATTCCCACATAACTACTAGGTTGAATTCTTTGCTTTTTCTAATTACTTTATCTCTTCTCATTGTGGATGCACGTTCTTCTTTTTTATGCTTTGCATGAATCTCACACCCGTGCCAGTAACAGCCGTGATATTGATATACGGTATTGGTTTCTGGACAGTATCCATCTACCGGAGCTCCTAAAATCCATCTTTCACCTCCGTGTCCGCACTGTTCGTGGTGAATGTGAATTCCCTCCCGCTTTTCCACATAGTGCATCCAATCGATCGCACCATAACTGTTAGAACCTTTTGGGTAGAACGCTTTCTCGAACGACGAACGCGGGCGCTCTAAATAATTACCATCGCATATTACTTTTGTCTCACCTCTAATACATGTTGGTCCGTGTCTCTTCATATTACTCGCTTTCGTGAATTTCTGCTTGCAATTATCGCAGGCGTAAATTTTAGATAGGTTTTTAAGTTTTTTTTATCAGAAATGCGTGATTATTAAACAGTCCTATTGTCATTGGTTTATTACCTATTGCATCATAGTGCGCTGGTACCTTTTTCAACCACCATACATTACATTCGGTGGGTTGATATACTTCTATACCAATTTTAAAAAACTCTTCAACCTTTTTCAGATCGGAAAAAGGAATTGGTGAAACCACATTACTACCGAAATATTGCTTTTTCGCTTTTTCTGTACATCTGTCAGGTCTGATCTTTTTATCTAGGTGCATAGCTAGACACCTGAACAGACAAAGGTCGTCATTATACTTATCTAAAGAATACATACCTTTTCTATTCCTCAACCATTCTGGAAGTTCTCCTCCCGCTGCTTCTTTGGATTGTAGTCCCAAATCTATTCCCCTACTGCCCTGTATTAACTTTACAAAAACCTCTACCCATCTTACAAACTTCCACTTTGTATTCGGCCTGTCTATTTTATTGGACATTATTCGTGTTTGCACCTTATCTGACAACCATTTTTTAACGGTTTTCATTGATGATAGTGGTTCGCTACCACCGAGATTTTTGTGAAATATTATAGATTTAGGTTTTCCATTTTTAGTTTCCTCCATATGTTCTAGCTTGTAAGAATATGAATATCTCAAATAAAAATTTGTTGTTAGATACGGAGCGAGTTTATCGGACATGCGTTCAGACTCGTTAATGTCAATGTTTTTACGAAAGGATAATGCAACTACCCGTCTTCCCTTTTCTACCTTTTCCAATGTTTCATCGTGAGCCCCCAATATTTCTTCACCTTTTTCCCACTATCGCGCTAACGATATATTTTTTCTTATTATTTTGGCGTCTAATTTGGGACAAATTATTTGTGCTTGAAGGTTTGATTACACTAGCCCTTAACCCCGCAATACTTTCTTTTTGAATTCTGTTACCTACTTCCTCCGCTTTGGATATATCTTTAAAGGCTCCTCGTTTGTGGGCGCGGGTAAACCTCTTCATAAACGCCTCATTCTTTGTGGAGTTTATAAGATTTGTCAACCCCCTAACTCTCAACCGTTTACTATAAGTAATCCCCAGAGATTCGGCTTCTCTTCTCAAACTTTCGATTTCTGGCGTTATCATATTTTCTGTAATATACTTTTGTATAACCTATGAGATTTATCTGTTCAATTGGACATGAAAAATTACACATGATGTTTTTTTCATGTCCAATTAAACATAAACATATACATATATATACAAAAAAAATGGAGTGTGCTACTTGTTGTAAGACTTTTGCTTGTAAAGACTATCTACGAAGACATATATCGAGACGTAGAAAGTTTCCTTGTGTCGCCCCTCAATTTCAATGCCCCAGATGCCCCTGTAAGTTCGTTAGTGCCCAAACTCTTTGTAGACATAAGCAACTACGCTGCCCTGTGGCTATGGGGGAACGTGGTAGACTGGAGCTGGTAGAATTAGTTGCTGATCTGCGAAATAAATTAGCTATAGTGGAGGAGGAAAATAAACTATCGCACGCGGATGCATTGAAATTGCATTAATGATTTCTTCTAATAATTTCTTCGTTAAAAGCAATATCGAACCGTAAACGAATCGTTGATTTTAAACGGTTTTATAATAATATCATTTTTCGGTAGTGTTTCTCCGATCCTATTTAATCGCTTCATTTCGCGAATTTGATCCTTGTACCAGCGACACAACTGCCGGTATAATATTGTAAATGCAACGTTTTTTATCGGAGCGTAATAAATTACGTTGATATTTCATGTATTCTATATTGCATATTATTCTCATTTTAAAGTGTTTTAATGTTGTAGAAACACCGTAATGTTCTTTAACAGCGTTATAAGATTCCATATGTTTGCGTATTATATACCATTTTGTTATAGTATTTTTGTTATAACCTATTAAATTTATCTGTTCAATTAGAAAAAACATGATGTATTTATGACACCAATTGTCACGTTTTTTTGTGTTGGTGACCAGTTTGTGCTATTGGACGAAACGGTGTTTTTCGGGGGGCGGTGGAGTAGTATATAGCGTGTAGAAATGATACCACCGTTAGGTGGTATCATTTTGACTCCCTATATACTACTCGACGGACGACGGACGACGAACGACGACGGACGACGGACACATTGCGGTAACAATAGCTCACATGAGCTTCGCTCAGGTGAGCTAAAAAACCATCAATCTAAACCCTCAAAATGGTGTTTCCTACGTTCTAGAGCCAAAATAGTGCTACAGCGTGCTGTGGTGGTGTCTACGGCCATGCATGTTCCCATTGCTCAAAATGTAAGAAAATACATTTATACAAAACCGCTGAGAATTTAAACTGTTTCCGTTTCTATATGACCTTAGCTGTTTCTGGGACGTTAAACCCATTCACTTCCACTGTTTTGCCATGGTACCAAATAAATAAAGTGGTTACCATGGCAGCAGTATGTTGGTTACAGAATGATTGTAACATTAATTTGATGTAATGTATTTTATGTCGCCTAACATTATTTAATTACTCAAAATGTCAAGTTGTGTATGAAAACACATTTTTTCAAAGTCGTTGTCATGGTAACCGATTGAATCGGTTACTACATGTATGGTAACAATTAGGTCAAGTTACAGAATGACTGTAACATTAATTTCATTTAACATATGTTTTTAATGTTGCCATACATTTACATCGCTCAAATGTAAAATTAGATACCTAAACCTAATTACATTAGTTTTTTAAAACCGTTGCCATGGTAACCAAGTAACTCAGATTACTGCTATAGTAGATTTGTTACTGAATTAATATGAATTTAATGTTTATATGTCGCCGACCTTTTTTTTTATTAAAATGTTAAAATTATGTGCAGATACACATTTTTTCAAACCCGTTGCCATGGTAACCAATTTTGGCAAAAATAAAGCATTTACATGGTATTTTTTACCATTTAAATTGTAGAAATTACAAAGAAAATATGGGTATATATTATTGATTTATGTGACATGGTAATGAAATGTATTGCAAATAAGATAAATATTCAAAATAATCACATTTTTGGGGCAAAAACTGTCTTTTCGTCATATTTTACCACTCAAAATCAGTTCTTTTCCATAAAACATAAAGATCATTTTGGAACATATGTGTATAAAATTGTATTTTATTCAATACAATTCTGGGTTTTATGCACTTATCTCCATTATTTTTCAAGTTATTTTTAATAATAATAACATAAAAGCTGTTATTTCTGCTGATTTCGGTGCCCTCGGTTGCCATTCAAATACATAGAGGAAATGAACACAAAATGTTGCAAAATTCTGATTTACAAACCTTAATAACTTTTGAACCGCTTATCCGATTTTCAAAATCTATAGCTCATTGTAAAGTTCTTGCCATGCCCCATATAGATGTACCAAATGTTAATGTATATTTCAACTAGAAAAACAATACCTAAACCCCCTGAGCTTATATATGTGTACAGTCGAGTGAAACGTGTTATAGATATTACGCAGTTTTCCAAAATATTAGATATATTGGAAATAATTGATGAAACAAATGAGAACAATAAAACGGGAATGATCTTTTTTGCAGACTTTCAAAAAGCTTTCGATAGTCTAAGCCATAAATTTATAATTAAATGTCTAAAGCATCTCAACTTTGGCAACTCGCTAATTCAATGGGTAGCGCTATTTTACAAAGATGCTAAAAGCTGTATCACAAATAACGGTCATTTATCCAGTTTCTTTAATGTTAAAAAAGGCGTCCGACAAGGCTGTCCTTTATCAGCATACATTTCCATTCTATGCATAGAACTATTGTCACGCAAAATTAGCAGTAATACAAATATTAAAGGTCAATTTTTTGGTGGGGAAGAAATAAAACAAATACTTTTCGCAGATGATGCAAGCTTCACACTTGATGGAACAGAAAAATAGTTTAAAGAACTTGTTAGTACATTAGAACACTTTGCAAATGTATCTGGGTTGAAATTAAACAAAGGAAAATGTACTATTTTAAAATTGGGAGTAACTAGATATAACAATAGTAAATGGTGCAACAATAACTTATATACATGGTCCAATGAACAAGCCTCGACTTTAGGAATAACTTTTACAAACGATAAAACAAAACTGCAAATACTAAACCTAACACCCAAAATTAAGTCATTCCAGAACTGCCTTAATAGCTGGAAAAGATGGAACCTAACACTAACAGGAAAAATAGCGGTATTAAAAACGTTTGCATTCCCTAAACTGGTGTATCCGCTAACAGTACTAGAAAATCCTTCCGATGAAATTATTAAAGAAATTAATACATATATGTACGACTTTCTTTCGGATGGAAAACCTGATAAAATATGTAGAAAAACAATTATTCAAAACTAATTGTGGATTAAAAATGATAAATATTCACGCCTTTTTGCATTCATTAAAAGCATCTTGGATAAAAAAATTAAAGGGATCACAAAATCAATGGAAAACAGACTATAACAATGAACTGAACAAGCATGGTGGTGATCGATTTACTGTTCAAATGCAATTTTAATCAAGTTGATGCAAAACTGATAATCAAAAAGTATACTTTTTTAGGTGAGATTGTTACATCGTGGAGTAAAATTAACTAGACATAAACATCCTGTCATAGCTGATGAAATATTATGGCATAATACTAATATCAAACAAATCAACAATACATAGTTTTATAAAGACTGGTACGATAAAGGGATAATTAAAATGTATATACAAAATATTTACGATTACAGAACAAAACACTTTTATACATTTAATGAACTGAGAGATTTGTACAATTTGAACAATGGAGATTTTTTAAAGTACTTCACACTAATAGGTAATATTAAAGACGAATGGAAAGAAACACTTAGAACAGAAAGTATTAACACAGTCACACCTGAATATCTAATTTCAAAACTTTTGAAAAATAAAACGGCTAATAAGATGCTATATGACAAACAAATCGATACAATGCAATTACCTATACTAAAACACACCGTTAAATGGGAAAATGAATTAAATATTCAAAATGTTGAACGGAAGCAAATATTTATATCACCTATCAAAAGTACTATTAGCACAAAACTAAGAGCATTCCAGTACAAATACCTAATGAGAATAATACCAAACAACTCCTTCCTAAACAAAAGTCAGTTCTAATCAATTTCATTATCCTTCTAGCAAAATATTTTATCTTAAAATGTAAATGTTGCTCAATATTGCCAATACTAAACTCGTTTAATATATATTTACAAAAAACAATCCTGATTGAAGAAAAAATCGCGACAATGATAGATAAATTGATGCAATTTAATGCAAAATGGAATGATTTTCGCTTAAACTAAAATTTGCCAAAGTACCTACAAATTATTTTTTTATACGCACACACACACACATATATATATACAATGCCAAAAATGGTATCCCCCCTTTTTTAAACCGAGACCCAACCCCCACACCCATTTATACTCACACCACCACTCACATCATCAAAATAAAAACTCGTTGTTACATGTCACATATACTAAGACACAAAACACTGTTTATCTTTATAAATTGTTTAACATTTTGTGAACAAATGCATTGTAAACATTGTGTATGTACATGTATATATTATCTCTATAAAGTGTTTAATCGTTTCTGTACAAATGCATTGTAAACATTGTGTATGTACATGTGTGTATTATATGTAACAAAGAGAACTAAAAATTGAAAAAAAAAATAAAAAATTAGATATATTGTTTTAGGTCCTGTCTACCGATCAGGTACGGTTATCGTACATGTAAGAAAAAACATAAGAACCAAACCTTGTACTTCATGTGGCTAAACGTGAAGGATATTTCGTGGGAAAATATGTCTGTGGTTCCCAGATGTCTGCAGCCGCCAAGCATAGACGAGCAAGCCAGCAACAACAGACTGATGTATTACAAATGCTCTATGTTGGGTTAATAGTTCCATATATTCTTGTTGATTTTGCTGATATTTCGTCTACAGTATGAAAATTGCATAGACTCCAAAGTGGTCATATACATGAACCAACATTACAATCTGGAGTGGACAGACATTTTGGACAATGTTTAATTCTAATTATGACCATTTCCGCTAGAGATGCATGTACTGGTATTTGGTTTATAAGACTATAAGAAACATGAAATTAGTTTGCAAGTATTTCAATATGTGTGGATTAGAATTTCATAAAATAATTCAAATCTGAGTAGACACCACTTACCATTATTTTAACAACTTATGTCCTTATGTTTGTGAAGTTCACTGATAACTGTACAGGCAATTTTACCAGTAACACACAGTTTTCCAAAATAAATGTCCACTCCAGAATCAACAATAGTGTGGCTTCACGAGAACAAGAGAACAAACGTGCATAAACTACATCAGTTGTTTCGTGCATACACATGTGGTTGATTACTAACAACAATTTATGTTATTTTCTCCGTAATAGTTCAATGTTAAAATACTTGTTCAGTGCAATTAATAAAATTGTTCTTGTGAGATTGTGTTTGTAATTAATATATATGAAAGAAAGTATGTGAAATTATGGACCATTTTCTGTTCCAATATTGACACGAGTTGTCAGAAGACAACGGAGCTCGCCTGTTGACAGCCTTCACTCAAACTTGGCACAGTTGTATACAAAACATGAATATTATACAACTTGACCTTGGGTTGATGGGTGTGCGGTGGACCTCGACATTGGGGTCAGTGGTGGAAGGTGGGTCGTGTATTTGCTATAGCATGATATAGCATATTTTGTGTGACAGAATGACGGACGGACGGTTCAAACCCTATATGCCACCCGTCTCTTCGAGACCGGTGGCATAATGAATGTTGAAAATGCTGATATGGGCCGCCGGCTGAAAAAATTCACTTACATATGCGATTTTTGGATTCATATTTTTTTCACACATTTAAAATAAGTATAGTTTTTTTCTTGAGTCAATAATGGCTGCTGCTAAAATGAAGTAATGGCGAACAATGTATGCCCTGATCAGACTCTGTGGATGCGCAGGCTGATCTGGAACTACTCTGGTCGCATATGTCATAAAGTGCCCTTTCTCAGCTGATGCCCGTCTTTAATAAAGGTATTTACAAGTATTTATTACATTCCCAACGTGTTATTACATAGATTTTTCGGTTAGAGAAAACCTATAATGTATTGTTTATTGTTATCTAACGGTAGCGAGAAGAACTCATGTTTTCATGCCGGATGCGCGCGTACAGTGATTCTTAGTTGCAGGACGTAACTGCTGCATCCCACAACCAAGTGATTCTTGGGTACTCAGATCCACTATGCAAACTATAATGAATAAACTTTAATTTATGTTGTTGTTTATGAAATTTGAACGTATTTTTCTACATTAATGACACCAGTAAACCAGTTTGTTTTAATGACGTCACATACACGCACATTTTGGCACCACAGCCATTCAGGATGAATTTTAGTCATTTGAAATGAAAAACTTACAAAATAAGTGGGAGGGAATGTAATAAATAGGATAATCCATCTAACACCTTTCAATATCGTGAAATTGTCAAATAATACACTCGCGTAAACAACTCGTTCGCTCTGCTCACTCGTTCTGTTTCTTCAACCTGAAACACAGAGCACATTTGCAATTCTTACAGCTACACAAATAGTATGAATTAAAGTTCGTGGAACAGACCATTATGAGAGAAACAATATAAATATTTGACATGACTGGACAGAATCAAAGTTAATTTTCGATACTAACACAGCGAGTGCTTTCATTAACAGGAATTGGACTTAAATTACTCCCTGAATATGCTGAAAACAAACAATATAAATCCAGAAAAAATTGGTACATTTCCTAAAAGTTATATTAAAAGTTAATATTAAAAAATAGTTCCTGAAAATCAGTATTATTAATGATGATGCTGCCAACATCTCGTACACAACAGACTAAATAACACAGCAACACATTAGTCCAAGATCAGAAAACCAGTTTTAGTACAATTACATCTGCAAGTGAATGTACACACCCGTTATCCGGAGATACGCAACTAGGGGAGGAGAACATGGAAAGGGGAACGCACAAACTAGTGGGAATTTGGAGGGTTTGTAAAATTAGCTAAAACAATATATTTTATGCATGATCAGAACAATGTGAGCTTGCAACGTTGAGGAAGAATGATTGAAGCACATGTAGCAAAAATATTGAGCTCGAACGCCGTCGTAAAAGTTGAAAATTTATAAATTCAATATAGGATTTTATTTTTTTTTGTCATTTTTGTTTAAAAAATCGTCTTTCCTGCACCAATCGTATGCTTTTCAGCACTATCAGGCATACAGTTATGTTTGCTGATCATTTACACTGATACCTTGAAAGCGACAGCGACCAGGATCTTCTGAGAAAAAAATGGCGGCCGTTTTATGCACCGTGGTATAGCGCAAAATGGTGCACAAAAACTATGGGACTGGAGGACACAAATTGGGGGACGAGTGCACACAAACTGTGGAACGCGCTGCACAGAAAATGCCAATATACGTGGGTTTAAGTTGCAAATTCACGTATGTATTTACAAAATATTATATTTGCAGACGAGGATCCACGAATATTTACGCAGGGGCCGGTCCAAATGTGTCTGTAAGGAATTTATGCAAGTTTTTAATCAATATTCACCACAATTATGCATTGTTTTAGTAAGTTCGCGTGTTCAATGCAGGCTTCTTTAGCAGCGCTCGTTTATTAATGGGCGAGCAGAGCCTCATTTCGTATTTCAATCAGTAAACCCGTTTAATACATATCACACATTAAACCATAGGTCACCACCTAAACTCGGAGGAAACCCGGAGTACCCGGAGAGAAAGACCACAGCAAGCTTGCACGGCATACGACAAGTCGACATGATTTCATCCGCAGAATTTCGGGGGGTCGCCATAAAGTTTTGTCCGCGATAACCAATCCATCGATTCACAAGTGCATTCGTTCGTCCTACGACCATTCCGTCCGTACATAGAATGTTTGTGACGCAATCGTTGTTGTTTCTGTAGCACCCACTGTTTGTCGGAGAGCACCGTGAGTGTATATACAACATATAAACACCATACTTATACTAAGTAACACTGCAATTGATTGTATGTATATATCCTCCTCCGGTGTCCTCGGAGCACCCTCGTCCTAGCGAGATATCTCTTTATTTCCCATCACCAAGGGTAACTGCGGTACGTCTTATCTGTGTACATTGTACCATCTAGACAGTCACCATGCATGTATTACATGTGTGTAAAATATTTACACGATCACCACCACAAAGTGTCTTGCTCAAGGACACAACACGCCGGCTCCGACCGCGTCTCGAACCTGCGCAGTTCGGGGACCTCCGATCCACAGTCCATCTCGCTACACCCTAGGCCACTCGCGCTCCAGCATCACTGTCTTTACCGGTGGAAAGTTCTTAAACTTGTGGCGGTGGGTGCTCTATGTGTGTTTTGCAGCCCGCTGACGGACTGTGCAGTATCTCAATTGCAATGAGAGTCGGTCCTTATTCCGGGATAATTCCGACTGGAATGTGTCGCTATCTGCCTCGAGAATACACAGGACACTCTCATTATGGTTATCATTGCCAAACGTCTTGCTAACGCCAATGTTAATAAGATTGAGTTGCACCTTCAGGCCCGGATCAGGGGGGTGGGGGCGTGAGAGGCGTACGCCCCCCCCTATATTTTTGACGAAGCAATGATTTATTTTAATTCAGATTAGAAAAAGGCTATCAGTATTCTGTTCTCAAATGCCAGGAAAATGCATCAGAGACACTCAAATTTTCTAAATTTTCTATGGGAGGACCCCCATACCCCCCTCACCACGCCCCCCCCCCTTTCTCCAAATCCAGGATCCGGCCCTGACCTTGGCTGCACTACTTCGCCTGGTCATCGATTAGCATGGTTAACTCAGTTCCGCATGGTTGATTCTCCCAAACCCCGTGCTTCAAGTTATAAACGAAGTGTGGTGCGAGTTTAGGTGGTGACCTATGGTTTAATGTGTGATATGTATTAAACGGGTTTACTGATTGAATACGAAATGAGGCTCTGCTCGCCCATTAATAAACGAGCGCTGCTAAAGAAGCCTGCATTGAACAGCGAACTTACTAAAACAATGCATAATTGTGGTGAATATTGATTAAAAACTTGCATAAATTCCTTACAGACACATTTGGACCGGCCCCTGCGTAAATATTCGTGGATCCTCGTCTGCAAATATAATATTTTTTGTAAATACATACTGAATTTGCAACTTAAAACCCACGTATATTGGCATTTTCTGTGCAGCGCGTTCCACAGTTTTGTGTGCACTCGTCCCCCAATTTGTGTCCTCCAGTCCCATAGTTTTTGTGCACCATTTTGCGCTATACCACGGTGCATAAAACGGCCGCCATTTTTTTCTCAGAAGATCCTGGTCGCTGTCGCTTTCAAGGTATCAGTGTAAATGATCAGCAAACATAACTGTATGCCTGATAGTGCTGAAAAGCATACGATTGGTGCAGGAAAGACGATTTTTTAAACAAAAATGACAAAAAAAAATAAAATCCTATATTGAATTTATAAATTTTCAACTTTTACGACGGCGTTCGAGCTCAATATTTTTGCTACATGTGCTTCAATCATTCTTCCTCAACGTTGCAAGCTCACATTGTTCTGATCATGCATAAAATATATTGTTTTAGCTAATTTTACAAACCCTCCAAATTCCCACTAGTTTGTGCGTTCCCCTTTCCATGTTCTCCTCCCCTAGTTGCGTATCTCCGGATAACGGGTGTGAATTAAGGAATGTATAAACTTCAATATTACATGCTACCCAGTGATTTACCATTTAGTCCCGCCGTATGGTGCATATATGTGATACAATTGCGCACATCGTGCTACAAGCATGAAACTTGGCACAATGATACATCTTGATGTACTGAACATTTTAGGATGTAGACCCACCTGGAGAAAATCCAAAATGGCCGCCATTTTCAACATGGCCGCCATTCAATACATGCATTAGAAATAATATTCTTAATGTGCGAGATAAAATCGCGTGGTTCGTGATTCCAGCACATAACTTTCTATATATATGCATTAAGAGATAGGAAACATCTTGGAATTGAATCCACCCTAAAAAAACAACAAAATGGCCGCCGTTTGTAAAATGGCCGCTATTGTATAGCCAATTTTGAGCCACAGCGGCGGCGGAAGCCGACGATTATTGGGGGGGAGGGGGGGGGGGGGGGGGCGAAGTTTGGCGACCCGAAGGGCCCTATCGTGCTAGGGGGTCCGGGGGCTTGCACCCCCGGGAAAATTTTGAAATCTAAGTGGTATGAATGCCATTTCCTGCATTCTCAGCAAAGTTTGAAAAATATGTAAGACATTTTTTGAAATCCAAGTGGTGTGAAACGCCATTTCCTGTATCCTCTCAAGAAAGTCTGGAAAATGTATTAGAATAATTATATCATTTTCACAGAATTATTGGGGGGGGGGGGGCCCCCCTCCCAACAAAATTATTGGGGGGGGGGGGGGGACCACCACCCCCCCCCCCCCCCCCCCGCTTCCGCCGCCCCTGAGCCCTTGTTAATTTAACAACGCTTATTCAACAACGCTATGATTTTAAAGCCGCAACGTGTATATGTTTACAGAAGCTGGCTGCATCAAACCACCTTTAAATCACAGCGTTGTTGGTATATGCTTAGCGTATTGGTGACATTTCATTAATCCATAAGTTGTTTCACATCTCAGTGCATACGTCCTGAGTTATAGAAACAATGTAATGTCAAAGTCACTGACAATGGCAGAGGTCGATCAAGCTACCAGTGTAGTTACTGTGACCACTGAGAGGAATGAAATGGTAGATGTTGATAAACATAGACCCCCAGCAAAATCCCGACATGTAGATTGGGAACAATGCATGTTGTGCCAGCAAACGACACACGAGGTTCTTGTTTGTCCTGCGGATACAACGCGAACAAATGTTGGAGCTGGCTATGAAACGTTAGCAAGTAATATCGAGCAGTTTAAAAGTATTCGATGTTTACCCATCGACATTGATGTGACCAGCTTATCACAACCGGATGGTCTACTGGCATCACTTACTCGACAGAGAGCCAAGTGGCACAAAACTTGTGCTAACAAATTCAGTAGTCTGAAGCTACAACGAGCGAAAAAGAGAAGATGCCCAGATGATGGATTTGCAGCTGGTGGTAGTATAGCAAAATTAACACGATCAAGTACTGGTGGAGCATCCGCTGAGAAAGAAACCTCGTGCTTTTTCTGTGGTGAAGGGTTAGAATCAGGCGGTCTTCGAAAAAGCGTCCATGTTTCGTCTTCACAATCGGGTGAAGAAATGTGCGCGTATCTTAGACGACAGTTTGCTGTTAGGTAAACTAAGCACAGGAGACATGATGGCGCAAGACGCTGTATATCATGTCACATGTCTCCTTTCACTATACAGGAGAGCAAACAACGCAAGTACTGGTGACCAAGAAAGCAATGATAACCGTCTTCACGGCATCGCTTTTGCCGAGCTGGTGGCATACATTGAAGATGCTAGAGCAGAAAGCGGTGACACACCACTCGTGTTGAAACTAGCGGATATGTCCAAGCTGTATACAATGCGATTAAAACAGTTAGAACCTAATGTATCAATTAAGGTACAAACAACACGTCTCAAAAACAGACTTCTTGATCAGTTTCCAGACATGGAGGCTCATAAGCACGGTCGCAACGTTTTGCTCGCATTTAAGGACGGGATTGGTATTGTCCTAAATGCATCACATGGCCAGGACTTTTGATAATGACGCAGTCATTCTAGCGAAAGCAGCGTCAATTGTTCGCAGAGATATGTTTAATATGAAATCCACATTCAATGGATCGTTCAATTGTAACAGTCAACTGGAATCAGTTCCATTGTCACTGTCAGCATTGGTTGGGATGATCATGGACGGGAACCGAATATCAAAACCCGGTCTAGCAACGAATGCGCCTCACAAGCAACTCTTTCTACAGCACAATTTGTTGTACTTTAACAGCACAATACGCCGACGCGAAGGTTCTTCTTCAAAATATCACAGCAAATCACGAGAACCACCTCTTCCTATATACACAGGTCTCCTTGTACACGCAGAAACAAGAAAACGTGGACTTGTAGACAAGCTATATGATCTAGGATTGTCCATTTATTATGACAGAGTACTATCCATATCCACAGACATGGGAACTGCAGTATGCGATCAATTTCAGAAGGATAATGTTGTGTGCCCACCCAAACTTCGCAAAGGTATTTTCACTACAAGTGCAGTTGATAATATTGACCACAACCCATCATCAACTACAGCACAAGGGTCTTTCCATGGAACAGGGATATCACTATTTCAACATCCTACAATTGACTGCCCTGGAGAATGCAGAGACGTGGTCGTCCTTCGTCCGTCTGAGACAGCACAACAAATGACTATATCGGCATTGCCTGAGTCATACACAAGTGTGCCACCGTTATCTTACGGGAAAAGGAACCGACAGTACCCGCCGCCAGTGGAGCGCTCAGAAGAAGTGAGTATCCAGTCCTATCACAAAATATGACACATCAGTTTCAGTGGCTCGAGCATACAAAAGAAGTATGCCAAGCTGTAACACATGAAGAACAAGACATGGAAATGACATGGGCAGCTTACCATGCATCAAAACAAGCAACAGCTGACCTATTGGCAGATGTGCCGATAAACATTAGTGCGTTGCTTCCTCTCTTCCAGGAAGAGGCGAAATCGCCTGCAATGATACGGCATGCGATGAATGTTATACACAAAGCCGTACAGTTCCTAAATCCAGAGGCCAAACACCTGTCATTGCATGTGACCAGCCCCTCTATGCTGTCGCCAAATTAATACAATGGAATTGGCCAGCACACATGGAGAAGACAAGTTTGTGATAATGTTCGGAGGTCTTCACATCGAAATGGCAGCACTGAAGACATTAGGAGATTGGTTACACGACAGTGGATGGACGACAGCTATTTCAGACGCCAACATTGCGTCATCTGGCTCAGCCGAGTCATTTATCAAAGCTGCCCACGTGACACGGACCCGACACGCGCATCAAGTGACAGCCAGTAGTCTGTACATATTGATGCACAGCGCATTCTCACAGTATTTGAATAGTGTGGAAGAGGAAGATGGTGAAGATGCGTTGTCCATTCGATGAGTGGCGGGCGGGAGTCAGTGGCTCAAAATAGTCCCCAGTTCATGTATTGGTCGATTACACTGGACTTTGAGTTGACAGTGTTGGCATTCGTTCAATCTATTCGCCAGGCAAACTTTGACTTGTACAAAGAATCGTTAGCCAAACTCATACCCTGGTTCTTTGCTCTGAATCACACACACTACTCTCGTTGGCTACCCGTACACCTTCGCGATATGCTCGCACTTTCTCACACTCACCCAAATGTCGCAGCAGAGTTTGAAGCCGGACACTTTGTAGTGCGTAAAACCCACAGCCTATTCTCGGCAATAGCCATTGACCATGCGCACAAGCAAAACAATAAATGTGTCAAGGGTGACGGAGGAGTTATAGGCCTGACAGAAAGTTCTGCAGAGCTTCTGCGGTGGATGGTAGCAGGTCCTGAAGTTGCCAGAGCTATTGGAGAGTTTGAAGCAACACTGATAGATAACACGCGCAAAGGCAGCAACACAGCTAATGTGCGTCATCACGAACAAGTGAAAAGTGTCCAGACGACCTTTCAAAAACAAGTACTTGCACTTTGTGGAGTCATTGAAAAAATGGGCAATCCATTCATGGATGGAAGTGGGGATCTATTAGTTTTAGACACGAGAGACATAGTCAGTAATGATGTAATAAGCACTGTCGAGAAGATCCAAGAGGCAGGGAAAGAACAGTTTGTACACTTTGTTGACAATAGACTAGGAACACGAACGGTGTCCCTCTTTCAACCAGTCAGACGAAACAAATTCCCCTTGTTTGGTTCTATACCATCAAGGACAGTGTCACACGAGAAGCAGCAAATTGTGTCTTTGAAAAAGAACTGTGCATTGTTCTCTCAACTGTACGTTTCGTGTCAGGTTCGAGGCAGAGATCTTGATGAGTTTTTTTGTCATGAAAATCAGGGATATCCACCGGCTCTCTCACAATTTGGACAAATACGCACTGGGACAAAGTATGATCTTGTGCACTGTTTGGAAACACTTGTTGATGTTCAAGAGAGTGCACCTGATGTTGAAGCATTACTCCTAGATGGTGCTGCCATTGTCCATATAGTGAAGTCTGGGGCATCGAAGACTTTCCATGCTTATGCACATGATGTCTTCATGAAGTATATCAAGTCACAACACAAGCATGTCGACAGGATTGACATAGTCTGGGACAGATATGTTCCAGACAGTCTGAAAGTAGCCGAACGCACTAGACGAGGCACAGGCACAAGGCGTCGTGTTTTGCCAGACAGCAATGTACCAAGCAACTGGGAATCTTTTCTGAAGTCGGACGAAAATAAGACCGAGCTGTTCAACTACCTGTCCGAAGTTGCCACGACTGAGGACCACGACGGAAAAGAATTAATATCCACATTCAGCGATACCGTCCTGTGTAGCAGAGACAGAGACGTCACAGAATTGTCACCATGTACACACGAAGAAGCGGATACGCGACTTCTAGTACACGCAGCTGAATGCGGACGACATGGATTCAGCCGGCTGATGATTCGAACTGTCGACACAGATGTCGTAGTTATATGTGTAGGTCTTTTTCGAGAGTTGAACGTCGCTGAACTCTGGATTGCATTTGGAGTTGGCAAACACTTTCGTTACATTCCTATCCATGCCATTGCGGATGCATTGGGTTCGAACAAATGCAGAGCTCTTCCAGTATTCCACGCGCTCACTGGGTGTGACCAAACGTCCTCCTTTGCTGGACGAGGGAAGACTACTGCATGGAAGACATGGATGAGTGATGATGGTGTGACCGACTCGTTCGTCGCGCTGACTACCACACCAACTGGTGCCACGGTCAAGGAGAAGATGCCGTTCATTGAGAGGTTTGTTGTTGTCATGTATGACAGGACAAGTACATGTCAGACAGCGAATGAGGCACGCAAAGACTTGTTCACCAGGAAAGGGAGGCCTATTGATGCTCTTCCACCAACTTCCGCCGCCCTTTTTGAGCATACCAAAACGAGTGGCCTATCAAGCGGGTCACTGTTGGGGACAGTCATTAACTCCACGTCCAGTCATTCCGTCACCATGTGACTGGGGATGGAAGAAATCTACGGCCCAAACATGGGAACCAATATGGACCACCCTACCCGAAGCGTCGAAGGTCTGTCAGCAGCTCATCAGGTGTGGATGTCAATCGGTGAGGGGATGTGCTGGTCGTTGTAAATGTGTCAAAGCATGTATGCAATGCACTGCATTGTGTAAGTGTGGCGGCGATTGCGAACGTGACTAGTCATACAAATAGCAATAATGATATCCACATGACAAACAAGGACAGCGTCATGCGATTTTGCAGACCGCTGAACACCACTACCAGACAAATGGTGTTATCCCGTCCGTTCATAGGATAGGTCATAGGATGTGCCCAAATAGGCACAGTAAATGGGGCACATACACAATGGAAAGTCAAACGTGTACACCTGTCAGAATGAGAGTAATGCTCAACGACCAACAATGATAGGAAAATAAATAACAGCATTGATGGAATGCTTGTAGAATACAATACTTGTTATCGAGACGATAACTGAATACAGAGATCCGCTATATTTACCTAGTATGACCATCACAGATAAACAATAGACCACAAGTAGTGCCATAACCCTTGGCAGAAACACATCACAATACATAATTACCTGAAGCATAGTAAATAGTGGACATAGCATTTACAGTTCGTGTCATTTAGAAATTGGAATTCGATGCCCTTCTATAAATGGCAGCCATCTTGATTTATATGAATATTTACTCATGAAGCAATAACAGTACATTAGCTTACTGTCATAAATGAAAGATTTTCAAATATTTTTTACGACAATTATGTTGAAGAACGATGTATTGCTATTTTACCTCGAATTTGGCGGCCATTTTGAAAAATAGTCACTATGTTGACATTTATAAAAAAAATATAATTTACACTTTGTTCTATACCTCTTATTATCCCATATGTGAAATTTTCAAGAACATGATCGACAAATTGGCTTGATAAAATAATTTTTAAAAATTACTGTATAATTTATGGCGGCCATCTTGAAAATGGCCACCATCTTGATCTTTTCAAGTGGGTCTACATCCAAAAAAAATCGGTTTATATATTTCTATAACTGTGCCAAGTTTCATGCTTGTAGCAAAATGTGCGCAATTGTTTCACGGATCTGCCCCACTAATTCATCATTTACGAACAAGCGAAGGAATTATTTCCACCTAGACTCAATGTCACATTTTGATATCATATCCGGTAAAAAAAAGGGTATGTGTCCATTATGGGCATATTACCATAAACTTACCTTATAAAGTGTGTATTAGCACAATTCTTAGGTCACTCCCCATGAAGTAGAAAGTAAACAAAGAACGCTTCAAACGCACATTTGGAAAGACTACTCCATCATACCTCTTATGTAATGCAGTGTAATTAGAGTTATGTACTCATAACTAACATATATTAACTTCAATAAATGTTCTACTATTTCTAAGACAGTGGGAGTGGAAGCCCAATATCACACAAGTTGCTTACTGGATCCAGTCGGTTACTGGTTAATTATTTCATAATTTCGAAATCCTTACCTTATTTGATTTAAACGATAACAATAAGTCTCAATCATTTCTAGAAGTCTAGTTTATGTGTTTATGAAATCCCTTACTGTGGTTTTGATTTTAATTTACATTAAATTCGTTTTTAAATCCCAATAACTGATGCTTTTTTTGAAAAACGCGGTTGTTGTTGTTGTTGTTGTTGTTGTATGTCTGTATTTCAGGCGCTTATTTTTTTGCCTCTATCTCTCTACAGACCCAAAATATTTCCTGCAACCCATATGCCGGGATGTCGGAGTTCTTTCAAAAATTGAGTTTTTATGGATTGTTTGGTATCAAATTAAAGCTGAGAAATGTAGTTGTGCAATGCAAGTTATTTCATCAAGATATCTTGATTAGTTAAGAAGTTATTCAATTTTGAAATTGGAGAACTTCGGAAATTTTCTGACCATTTTCTGCCAATTTTGTATTTAAATATTTTTTAATTGTTTTAAATGTGTATAATGGAGTGTTTGATATCCATTTAAAGGTATTGAAGAATGCAAAACAATGGAAATTGTTTCATCAAGATATCTTGATTGGTTAAGAAATTATTCAATTTTTAATTTCGAGAAATAAAAAAAATTGTAAAAAAAAATATATATTTTTTTAATTTAGTGGATATTTTTTCCGAAAAAGTATGCAGTATGGTGTGTTTTGTATCCAATTAAAGGTATTAAAGAATGCAAAACAATGAAAGTTGTTTCATCAAGATATCTTGATTGGTTAAGAAGTTATTCATTTTTTTATTTCGAGAAATAACACATTTTCTAAAAAAATATTGCCAATTTTGAATGTAGTGGATATTTTTGGTGTTTGGTATCAAATTAAAGGTATTGACAAAATGCAAAACAATGGAAGTTGTTTCATCAAGATATCTTGATTTGTTTAGGAGTTATTCACATTTGGGGGGGGGGAAGCAACGTTTTTTATGCAGAGATCTTAAAATGGATAATATACATACACCACTTGATAGTAAGTAGCTCAATTATTTTTTGCACAAAGATGTTCATGTCAAGATTATAATGTGTTAATGAATAGAGCTGTTTGGTGTGTTTATAACATGTTTTGATTTAAATATATTCACAAACTGAATATTAATGGCCGAACTAATGAATGGACTGAATTACAAAAACTTTTTATCTATCCAAAATACAAGGTCGGCAGTGAGATTAACTAAGATAGTGCGCTCTCATTTAATTAACCAACAATTAGTCAACAGTGGCTCTCATACACGGATTGATTGATAATTTGTGCTTAACGGCATATCAACAGCTAAGGTCATTTAAGGCTTGGCCAACGGGTCTATCCCGTATTTAATGTGTCCATAATGAGAGAAATTCCCAAAACCAGAACTGAATATTTACAGAAAAATCAATATTCAGCCATGCAATTAGAATATCCTATCCTGGTGCTAGGTCCATTCCACACCAGACACTTAGCTCAATCACAAAAGTAGTATGATCAACACTAACATAATTTGATCTGACATGTGGCTGCAGAGGCAACAAGAAAATATGGCTTGTCGGCACACAAATGCCCATGGTGGCAGATTGGAGAACCTGTGTCACAAGTTAATTAATCAAGTGATACGTATTCACAAGCGTATTTGTGAAGGTCAAAAGGTCAAAGTCATATTAAGGCCAGCATTGATGTATGACATTTGTCCACATGTACGATGTAATAAAATATTAAAGTAATCCATCAAGGGAAATAGAAGTGATGATGACAGAAATGAGAAACTCGGGAACATTTCTTAATGTGTGAAAAAGTTGTGACGGTCAAGGTCATACAAATGACAGCATGGATGTGTGGCATTTGTCGACAGGTATGCTGTGTTGAACTGTTTATGTTCAAATGATATAGAATTTATGACAGTGTGTTGGTGTTTAACGGCCTATCAAGCAGCTATATATGGTCATATATGGTTATATATATATAAGGTCGGGCCAACGGGTTCGATTACGATTAATCATAATCAGATAAGGCGTAAAACTCTCACATACAAGAAAACCAAAGACGTACACGAGGGCCAAACTAGGTCCCCGGTCGGGATTCAGGTAAGGAAGAATCCCGATCGTTAAATACCCCACCGGTTACCCACGAAGAAATGAACAACTCTGTCGAACTTCTTAACGTGTGAAAAAATTCAAAGTTGTGAACGCCAAAAGGTGATGGTCATGTTAAGGGCAGCATGGATGTGTGGTTGTTGTTCAGAAGTATGCTGTGTTTAAATATTTAACTAATCTAATCCTATCTAACCAATCCTTAAAGTGATATAAATGACTGAATTGACGTCCGGCGAACCAGTATTGATGCAAACTGGGGGGAGGGGGTCAATATTTCAGCTGTAAATTTCTATTTGTGCCTGTTGGAGAAATGAAGAATAGGAAGCTGCCCCACCCACCACCGCCGGCGCTGTACAAATATATAATAGAAATCCCCCCCACCCGCCACCACTGTAGAAAAAGCAGACATTTTTCTTGAATACAAAATAGATCAATTAGTTATATTGCATAATTAATTGGCCTCCAGACACTTTTCAAATAATACAAAAAAATGCCCACAGAAAGAGGTGGGGATGTGGTGAGGGGGGCGGGGGCGCTTGGGTGATTGACAGTCTAGTGTCTAAAAAAGAAAGATCGCTAAATACACAATACTCAATAATAATGATTCAGGCTTCAGCTCAATTTGATTGATAATAACATTGCTATTGGGAGTTTTTTTTTATTGAATTGTTGAACATATATTCAAAGTGAATCTACAAGGACCCACAAATACACAGAGGCATCATTAAACAACAATTTTGCACTATAATTTTACACCAAAAATGGCCAGTTCAACTGTAACGCTGGCTTTTTCGATGTGGAAGTGAAAATAAAAATGGTCGCGAAAACCCATGACACGGCTCGTGTTCCGAACTTCCGGTTTGATATGAGGTTACTAAAAAAGTTTGCCACCGACTGTGCACAAGCCAAACGGTTCAATACAGAGTGTTTTCTGGGCACATTAATGATTGTTAAAGAAACTGTCGATGTCCTAGGATGTCGAATCCAGAGGTTCCTATAAAAATCACTGTTCAAATATTTACCTCTTTCTAGCACCAAAAACACGATTTTCCTCTCAGAAATTTCAACAGCAGACAACAGAATCGTGTAGAGGGTGCTTTTTACTTTCCGTTGACATGCCCAAATTAAATATCCATCTAGAAATGATCGCGTTATCTAAATTAAGCGACACCACCTATCACGTGATTTTTCAAAATGGCGGCGCCCAAAAAAAGAAAGTGAACGCGCAAGTGATTATAATTTATAGAGTAAAAGTCACCCACATGTTACATATTTAAAAAAAACAACATCGTAAGTCATAAAATATACATTACACAATGTGCGTGTATGTTTTTTATTAACTAAATCGTCCAATATTGATAAAAAAAATCGACTTTGAAAACGGCCAAATTTAACATTGGGTCAGAAGGCAAACCGTAAATCGGGGAAAACTCCGACATCCCAACCATTATGTGCATGCATAATCGTCAATGTGGCTGTCAGCCTGTCTGTCAGTATTTTGCACAGTCTGTGTGTATTGTATATTAATTATGCTTGTTTTGTATGTGTAAGTGTATCAAAATTGTGTCTGTAATGTGCTCGAAACAAAGAATTGTCCTCTGATTATTTGGAATTTTATTCTTGTTTTTCTTAAAATCATGTTTGGCAGCACAGTAAAATTGTCTCAAACTGAGTAGATTATACTGTGTTGCTGATGATTTTATATTTAGAAAAATGAAGAAAAAAAATCAGCAGATGACAAAAATCTAAATGGCAAATTCTATCATATGTAATGTTTGAGCATTAGTAGTTGCACAAAATTATTTGTAAATTACCCCAAACCAACGAAATCCACCCACATATCGATATGACACGAAAATAATGGCCATCTGTTCAAACATCTGTGTTTTACAGAACTTATATTGAATATTTAAAAGTGTTCTGTAAATAATATATTATCCGGGCAAAAAACTGTGATGCAATATGGAAGGTTATTTGAGAGTTCAAATACTGTACAAGTGTGTCATAAGTGGATGTGACTGGAGAAGTGGGGTTTATGGGTTTTCCGACCAGTGTATATCCAGATCAGAGTCTCATCAGAATCTGCACTGTTCGCCATTCCATCAGTGAAACACATGTCATGCTTTTAACAAGCAATGTACATTGTTATCAGGCTACAGGAGTGTGCTATTGGATCAGGAGCTACACTGGTCAGAAATGCCATAAGCCTCATTTCTCCAGTCACAGCCACATAATTGTGAGAAATTATTAAAATGCTTTGATTACAAATACAATCTACACTATTTACAAGGGACTGAGGAAATAGTATGACTGAGCGAAAATTTGAGTTAACGAGAGTTATACTATATAGGAAAACATGTAATAATTTCACTTTGAGTTATCAGTATTTTGATTACAGAAGTTTTAACAATAAAAACAACTTTTAAAATTTCTCGCATTTCCAGTAAATTTTCTAAGTCACATTTGCAGTAAATTTTCTAAGTTCTCAGATTTCCGGTATGTTCCGCTCCTTTTCCGCTCTCGAAATTTTCTGAGTCAATATTTTATAGCAAAAAATGACTAAGTTCTCACTTTTAACTGAATTTCCATGCTTTCTCCAGTATTTCCATGGACAATGTCTGCACTTTCCATGGACGACGTCCATACTTTCCATGGACATTGTCCAATATATTCCAGTGTTTCCACATTTATTCCATGGTTTCCACAGAGCTTCCGTGGAAATTCCATGATGTCCATGGAATTTCCACAGAATTTCCTGTATGTCCATGGAAGATCTACAGCCGGGATCCTTGTCTCTCCTGCATGTGAACACTACTTCATCTTCATTATTAAGCATAGAACATTGATTAACAGACGGCTCTCGGCTGGTGTCAGAAATCTAAATATAATCATATAATGTGTGTGTGCATGTATGTGTGCGAGTAAATGATTGTACTATCAAATAATTTGAAATGCCTTGGTGGTTGGCTGGTTATGAGTATGTGACGGGTAATTCAGCGATCAGCAGTCAGTCTTAACGGAATGCTGACCTACATGGTTTGGCCCTCGTGTACATTTTGGCTCCTGATTCTTGAGAGCTAAATCGTTAACCACCAATACATACTCGACTTCAATTGTTTTTTGTTTAAATCCTCTACTTATTTATTTTAGCAGTGGGTGGTAGGAGGGAGCTTGTGATGGGTAATTTAACGATCGGGGTTCATCTTTACCGGAATACCGACCTACATGATTTGGCCCTCTTGTACCGTTTTGGCCCACTGGTACTTGAGAGCTAAATCCTGTTATGCCCCATTAAGAAAGTAATAAGATTAGAGCTAGTCCTATTACTTTCGAAGTTGGAGCTAAGTGACTCTGGTGTGGCATGGACATGGCACCAGGTCAGTATATTCTAATTTCAGGGCTGAATATATAGTTTATGTAAATATTGAACTCTGATTTTGGGAATTTCTTTCATTTTGGACAGGTTGAAATCGGGATAGTCCAACCCGTTGGCCCGGCCTTAAATGACCTTAGCTGTTGATAGGCCGTTAAACACCAATACTCAATCATTTTAGCAATTTTCATATTAAAAAAAATAAATTTTGATTATATTTTGTAATTTTTTTTTTTTTTACTTCTATGTAAATAACACATTGGAATAGCTTATCTCAAACCAAACATTTTGATACCCATTTTGCTCTAACTTAATGAACAATGTATTTTTTCGTTTGTATATATTGTTAAAAAACATACTATTTGGACTTAGTCTTTTCTGACTAGAGAAATTTTCCCAGTTTACTGATGAAAGTTCTAAGTTCTCACTTATATGTCTGAACTTTTGGAAAGACAATTCCCCAACATCTGCCATACATTCGACATATAACTCCCATATAACAGAAATATTTATATGTTTTACACGTATAACTTTCCAACATCTCTCCTATAACTATAACTCCCATACTCCATTTTAATGGCAGTTGTATGTGCCCTATATTGGACATATATGGCACATATATGGCGCATACATGTTTGTGCTTTCAATTTCGGTAAGGGCTTGACCATGGGGTAAGGGTTGGATGGTGGGTTGTGGGTTATGGATTTGCTACAGGATGATAGAGGGTCATCTGAGGAATGCATGTATGAAATATCAATGTGTTCCATGAAAGGAAACAGATGTTAGAAGACATTTACCCCCAACGTTAAGTTTATGAATGTGCTACGTTTGTGACCTTAACCTTGGGGTAAGGGATTGGCGGTGGGTCATGGATTTGCTATAGCACGATACAGTATCATCAGAAATGCAATGTATGAACTAGCAAGGCGTTCCATGAAAGGAAACATATGTTATAAGACATTTACCCCAAACGTTAAGTTTATGAATGTGGTAAGTTTGTGATATTGACATTGGGGAAAGGGGCGGGGGTGGGTCATGGATTTGCTATAGCACGATAGAGTATCATCAGATGAATGCATGTATTAAATATGAAGGCGTTCCCTGTAAATAAACAGTGTTACACAACATTTACCCCAACGTTGTTAACTTTATGAACATGCTAAGTTTGTGACCTTGACCTTGGGGTCAGGGTTGGGTGGTGTGTCGTGGATTTGCTACGAAGAATGCATGTATGAAATACCAATGCGTTCCATGAAACCAAACAGATGTTATTTATAGACATTTACCCGAACGTTAAATTTATGAATGTGCTTAGTTTGTGACCTTGACCTTGGGTTAAGGGATGGACGGTAGGCGATGCATTTGCTGTCGCACGATAGAGTATCGTCAGATGAAATCATGTATGAAATATCAAGGCGTTCCATGAAAGCAAACAGATGGTGTAAGACATTTACCCCAACATTAAGTTTATGAATGTGGTAAGTTTGTGACCTTGACCTTGGGGTAAGGGTTGGGTGGTGGGTAATGGATTATTTACAGCATGATAGACGGTCATCTGAGGAAAGCATGTATGAAATAACAAGGTGTTCCATGAAACAGAAGTTATAAGACATTTAAGTATGCCATAAGCTCTTCTGCACTTCGTGCAGGCGAGCTAAAAATGGGATGCTAATGTAACATTATCTGTTGTTTTGTAAAGCATTACCTTTACTAGCCTTCTTTAATATGGTGTCTTTATAATAATGTCTACTTAAGAATATTTATTTTCTGGAGTGGACACGTATATTGAACATAGTATAGCTACTTTTGACTTCATCTCACATATCAGATCTTTTGCGTATTATTAGAACACTTAAAAGTGACAAGATATTCAATTGCCCATTTTCTAAATCCTTGTATTTATGAAACTACAGAAGTTGAAAGTATGTGTAACATTTTTCATTCAGCTGATAAACTGAATATTGAAAATTTTGAAAAAGGTCGAAACTATAGGGTCATGACTACTATAAACAGATGTATATATGTTGGAACCATATTCTAGTTAAATATATCCACATAATACACATTTTTTTAAAGTCACTCTTTTTATTTAATTTTCGACCACATGGTTATCAAGATAGTATGCAAATGTATCGGCAGTCCTATGTGACGTCCATAGTGCAGCAGTAAACCGGATGTTATTAGACGGACGTTATGACGTCGCGCGAGCCCAGGCCGTACGTCAAACCACGAAACTACGATACACCACTTGTGCATCATGATCCCGCGATTCGACGCACAGTCGAGACACGTACGACGTCAAACCCATCCCATGACACCCGATACTAGAAACACGAATATCGAAAATATTCGCGTTTCCAGCATCTGGCAGCATGCGGTAAACCAAGAATGCGATTGACGCCGCTACCTTATGTAGTACAAAAAACCCATTTCAATCTGACACCAGGAACGGGATTGTTCGCCTTTCTAGTAGCATGTTGAACAGGTTGAATACGTCCGGATCAAAACACCAATTCACATGTTACACTTCACATTATATCCATGTGGGAAGTTCGTTCCCAGTCTTTTTATCCAACTTTCTTCCGTGGGATCGAACTGTTATTTCGTGGGATCAAATTGTTAATTTGAGGGAACAAATTGTTATATCGTGGGAACGAACTGCGGGGCTCCGTAAGTATGGGTCCTGAATAAGCCTTATTTCTCACGGTGGCTGATACATTGTATTAGCTTATCACATCAATGCCAACATTGATTTGAAACTTACGTCACATTTTATGTACACAACGTCGAACGTAGAAAGTAGTAAATTTTAGTGCACAGCAGAATTTAATAACATAATAACCCTAAATATGTGGACACCATTTGTTTTGGGAAACCATCTTGGGACACCCCAAAACAATTTGTATACAAATACAGAGTTATTGTGATAAACAAGTACAACTATACTAACCGTACATGTTTGGACATTCTTTGCCGAGAGAACCATATACATGTATTAAAGGTACATGCCCACTGATTAGGCACAAATTGTTATTTGTAAGGAATTAAATAAGTGTATAATTATGTCACTATTCCACCAGCTCTAAAAGTTACTACTGCCCGATATACCGATATAAACATTTATAAATATTTATTTTAATGATAGTGACGCGCGGTGGTATCAGACTATTTTCATATGCAAATGAGGCATAATATTATTTATTTATTTATATTAATAAAATGCGTAATTTTTTCGACAGAAATCTGAGATTATAAAGTATGCTCATTGCACATCAAAGAATAAATACGAAGAATAAATGTCCGTTAACATTTTAAGGAAACAATTAAATCACCCATGATATCATTCTAGAAATTTGCATATGAGATGAAACGTATAATACACGTATAATAATGCCAATCACTACGTGGGGTAATGGTGAATGAATGCTTATTTTGCCAGAAAACGTCTCAGATGATGTATCTGGCATAAAGAACATTATGTGCCTACTGAATGGGCATGTAACTTTAATGTTTATCAGGTAGAGCTTTGTATTGACCGAATAGTACTTAATGATAACATATTGCTGTATCAGGCATTGACGGAGAAATAATATCCGGGTTACAACAAATGGAAAACTGACGTTCCATTGGTCGAACGGCGTCACATGCTGTCACCAAATGACGTCAGTGTAATGACGCAAAGTAAATATGTTCTTTTCACAGGGAACAACTTCATAATTGCTCATTCTGTATCCTAAACGTTACCTGATAAATATAATACCATTCTAGTGTGTTTTGATATAAAGTTTATCAGGCTCGGCTCGGAAACTGTAGGAATTCCTCGGCAAGCCTCGGAATTCCTACGCGTTTCCTTGCCCGATAAACTTGATCAGAAGACAGTAGCCTGGTATTCTCTATGTCTTTCTCAGAACAAATTGTGCTTGTATTCAGGGCCATTATGGTTAGCTCAAAATACACGTGCATATGTCATTTCCATTCAGAACATACCTCAACATTAACAAATGTGGATTTCATTCTCATTGAAAGGTATAGAGGTATGTGATTTTCATGATGAATACAATCGTCTCACCTGGTGTGTTTTTATTTCGACACTTTGCCAATTCTTGTTCAAAGACCTGCAAAATACATACATACATTGTATTTGTATATTTAAACTATAAATAACTGGTTATAAAGACTCATGTTATATGAGGCTATAACTAGAGAAATGGGTCTTACGGCATTTAAGACCAGTGCAGCTCCTGATCAAATAGCACATTCCTGTAACCTGATACCGCTCTATACTGTTTGTTAGAAGCATGGCGAGTGTTTCATTGTTGGAATGGTGAACACTGGTCTACACTGGCCGCAAAACCCATAAGCCCCATTTCTCCAGTCACAGCCACATATGAGGATATATTAACATTATCTGTCAGAAGACAAAAAGCCAGGCATCAGATGAACATGAGTATATAGTTATCAGGTAACCGGAATTCCTACATTTTTCCTAGCCTTACCTGATAAACTTGATACCAAAATACACTAGCCTGGTATTCTCTATTGATCACATCAACGAAGCAGCTATAATACATGTTTGTTTGTTTTTTATTGGTGTTTAACGGACTATCAACAGCTAAGGTCACGTAAGGCCGGGCAAACGGGTTCGATCCAGTTTTAACCTGCTGCATTGGGGGGAAAATCCCAAAATCAGAACGGAATATTTACCGGGGGTCAAATAAAAACTGAAATACTAACTTTGCGCATGTACAATTCTAAACACCATAAAGAAGCTACATAACATCTTTCAAGTCACTATCTAGAAGTTTTCTGAGTTTGTGACGGATGGAAGGACGGGGTGGGACGGACAGACAAGGGAAACACTCCAAGGCTAGTTTAATATACATGCAAGATCTTGCACGAGTGCTGATTTCAAATGATATTAATTAAACTTAAATAGCCTCGTTTCCTATGAAATCAGTAAACTCGTTTAATATTATAATTTGAAACAAGAGTGCCGCACGTCACACAATATGCCCGTCGACGATGGACCAGACAGCGAAGATGCAGAAATGTGAAGCTGTCACCAAGGCAAGAAACATTAATGAGAATTTGAAACTCTATAGCAATATTTCTTCCTCTCGTTGTGCGAAACAAGTATACTAATTTAGGTAGAGATGTGTAAAGCAGAAATTATATAGAATTGGATACAAAAATGTAGAACAACTGGCTAAATTAAAAAGGTGATATTTGTGTTAAAAACATGTTTTCGGCATAAAAACACCAATGTGCACATCTTCAATATGCGTAGAAGACGTGTGTATTGTTTCAGATCGAATGACGGAATGGTTTCAGAGGAGTTGTGTAAACAAAGTCTGTACCCTATATAGAATTGTATACACAAATGTAGAACAAAATGGCTAAGTTAAAAAAGGTTATATTTTTGTTCAAAAATATATTTTCGGCATACAAACAGCAAGGTACACATCTTCAATATGTGCAGTAGACGTGTGTGTAGTTTCAGATTGATTGGCTGAAAGGTTTTAGAGGAGTAGTTTACACAAACTCTGTACCCTATATAGAATTATATACAAACATGTAGAAAAAATTGCCATTAGTTAAAAAGGCGATACTTTTGTTAAAAAATATTTTTTCGACATAAAAACACCATGGTGCACATTTTCAATATGTGTAGAAGATGTGTTTATAGATTCAGATCGATTGACTGAAAGGTTTCACACAGAGAAGTGTAAACAAACTCTGTACCCTATATAGAATTGCATACACAAATGTAGAATGTGTACAAGACGTGATTTAAAAAAAATAAAATTTGTATGAGATCTTAGTCTCTGATTTTTTCCAAGTCGCCTTGGGCCGATTTCATCAAAATAGCAAAGTATACTTATCTATTAAAGTATACTTTGAGGGAGTAATCATTTATTGTTCCCGAAATGCATTATATCATATAGAACTAACGACTGCATATATTTGATGATTAAAAGTATGCAGAATTATTATACTGAATTTATTACATTATCACAGCCAAAATGGCTGTGATAATGTAATAAATTCAGTATAATAACAATTAATAAATGTATCTTTAAATTGAAAATTTCTCCCTCAAAGTAAACTTTGCCATGTTGGTGAAATAGGCTACATTTGCATTTTGCCAAGCGATTTTGTACCTAACATGCCTAAGAACATGTTAGATTTTTCATGAAATACAATTTCAGAAAAAGTGATATTTTATGTAAATCATGTCGAAAGATGACAAAACATTCATAGCAAATGCGGAATACTGAATAGTATTCTGCATTTGCTATGATTTTTTTTTGTCATCTTTCGACGTCATTTACGGAAAATATCGTAAATTTTGTAAATATTTTTTATGAGATATCGCGCATGTTCTTAGGTACAAAATCGCATGGCGGGTACTAACTCTATTATAACCTCTTAATTTGTGTCGTCTGCTGAATATATTTTATTTTTCCATTGTTCTCATCAAAAACTTGGTTTGGCAGCACCGTAGAATCATTTCCAATAGAAATGATTCTAAAATGCTGCCAAACCATGTTTTTACTGAGAGAAAAGACAAAATATCAATTATCAGCAGACGACTATTTTCGGTTCCCGCATTCTAAGGGTTAAACGTGAACAAATCACCGGACATTTTCGTCAGACGCGATTGGATTTAACATATTTTTGGAAGGTAGTGGTTTTGATCGATCATGTAGAAAATTTAAAATATGTTTTCATTTGACATGCAGGAATGTTTCTGACACGATCGTATCTGAAAACCAAAGTACTTTTCATGGCCTAAAACTCACAGTTTTAATCTGGTACCACTTGTCCCCGCCATTGTACACGACAATAGTGATGTCTGTCAATGACGTATCACTCGCATGCTTCATGATACACTCGAACATGGTTTTGGCTGCGACATCGGCTGGGAAATTGAGCTTGCCCATGCCGAGAGTGGGGAACGCGATGCTAGTGGCCTTGTCATTGTTGGCATTCTTCAGACAGCTACAAACAAACTCGCACAGGATCTGAAATTGGAATTACTGATTGATTGAATGGTTGATTTGTTGGTTGATTGATTGATTGACTGAATAGGATTGTACCTCCATTCAACAGTATATATAAATAGGTTACTGAACATAGAAAATCACCAGTAACATTTCTTAGAACCAGGACAATCTTGATATTAGACTTACAGAGCTCCAGATAAGCTGCGTATTTGCTTAAATACCCAATTAAAATTGCCAAATATTCAATTGAAATCAGAAGTAGCGAGTATCAAAAAGCAATACAAACATTGTGGTACCTTTATCATGCTGCAGAAAACAATAAACAGACCACAAATATAGCATATTTTTCTTATTTTCCATGAAAACACATCTTGGTATTTCATTACAATTGTCTCCAAGGAGACAATTATAATGAAATGCCAAGACATGTTTTCATTTCGAAGCAAACTATTCATAATTGCGGTCTATTGATGTGTAAACAGTAGTGTGATTACCCAATTAAAATTTTGAAATACCCAATTGCTTCAGAAATGATGGAGTAACAATACTCAATCACTAATTCCTTATCTGGAGCCCTGGAATTAGTACAATGTGTCAGTTTGATATCACGTTGCGTAGCTTAAACTAAAGTAGAGACTATCTTTGTAAAGCATGGATATGCCCCTTGGCACAAAGGATGAAAAAAAGAAAAGAAACAATTTTGACGTAAAAAATGGCTAAGCCCTATGCTAAATGTTCATGTGACCTTGTGAAGGTAAAAAAAGGTCAAGGTCATGTTAATGCTGTCATCATTGTGTCACATATGTCTGCATGTATAGAGTGGCAGAATATTAACCCTTCACCCCTAAGTAACTGGAATGGATTTTGATATGTGTATTTTGCAACCAATCCAATTGTCCCAAAATGATTTTCAAACTATTCCATTTATGAAAAGGGGTGTTTTTTGTTCTCCAAAATATTAACATTATTTGCAAAAAGTGCAGATCCTGATGAGACGGCTCGTCATGAGCCGGCTCATCTGGATCTACACTGTTTTCAAACAATCCTGATGAGACGGCTTGTCATGAGCCGGCTCATCTGGATGTACATAGTTTGCCAATACACACTATACAGGTCTGTGGTGTTGAAAGGGTTAATATTATCTCACAGATAGGCTGAATTTTCACTCCTATCAATCTGTGTTATTGAATATAAATGTATGGACACATACATACGTTTTTACTCTTGTCACTGTTATCCCAATTTGGCAGGGAGCCATGATAGACATGGTAACACCTCAGATTGTATCCAGCGGTTACCGCGATGTTTCCCGGCTTCACCCCGTTTGGGAAGTTCTTGTTACAATCCTCCTGCAGCTGGTAGCCGGCCTCCAACAACAGGGATTCAGAGAGGCCGCCATTATCCAGCTTCAGACTGGCTGCTGTATTGTCCACAATCACGTCTGCCTACAATTACAATTGAACAGAGCTCCAAATAAGGTGCGTATTGGCATATTTTACGCACACATAGTTTAGCTGAATATGTATTGATTATCAAAAGTGGGAGTACAAAATACTCACAGAAATGTGAAAATATGTATTGATTTTCAAACTGAGTAGCGAAAATACTGTAATCAATTTGAAAATGTACTTAGTTGAGCTATTTGCTTTTTGCAGCTCAAATATTAAGTGATTGTTTAAATTAGTTTCATGTTTTGATCATGAGTTCCCTGTTTAATAATGAAGAAAATCAGTAATAAATTTGTAAAAATAAAATACGCATTGAATTTGAAATTAGGGGGTACAGTACTCTTTAGACACAAAGCTTATCTGGAGCTCTGATTGAATTTTGTTTGTACTACTCACTACTGGAATAAAGGACATTTTTGAAAAAATTATTAGATTATAAACTTTATTAATATTACACTCTTATTAATTAGTTATTTGCATGGGTTTCGCTGTGAGAGAAAACCCGTAATCAACTCCTTACAAATAATACACCGTGAAAAGAACACCCGTAATTGCACCGTCTTTTATTACAGTCAAAATTAAGTTATTTAAAATGTGGAGACTCGACTAATGTACAATGTTAATGTGATTGGAACACATTCCAAACATGTACTCAAATATATCTAGTTCATAGAAACAGCTGCATAATGTGGATTTCAAAAAGTTTACACGACGTCACGTTTGACGTCACACAACGTGACGTCAAAAAACCCGGGAAACACGTCAGTTTGTAACTATGCATATGCACAGTACAATTCTTTTGCTTACAATTTCAAAATAAATGCATATATATCCGCTCTGAAGTATAATAAATAGGATATTCCATCGTACATGTTTGAATAGCGGAAATAATACACTCGTGTCCGTCCGTGCAAGCAACTCGTTCGCTACACTCACTATTTGCTTATGCGGAAGCCGACACACACTCGTGTATTATTTCCCGCTATTCAAAATGCACGATGGAATATCCTCTATTTAGTGGAGTTTTCCAAGGTAATACACTCCCCAGGTTCCACATTACGCCAGTCAACCCATCAAATAAATGACTGTAAACCAATAGCCAGCTTTTCTTCGCTCTATATCGTTTGCGGAAATGTTTGATGGATGACTTATGCTTTGGTCACAATGATCGGCCGGTATACGGAGATATGGGGTAATCGGGAGTACACCGCTGGTTTTGACCATTTTCCCGACATCGGACAACACCGGTCAAAAAATTTGTCACACCTCATTTACATAAATGGCACCGTCCGGAGGCCGTGTGGAGGCCGTCCGAACACCGTCTGGTAATCGTCCGGCGTCTGTTTCCAAAGATAATTCTTTTTGGGGCCGGCGAGGCAGTGAATACCGACCGAACATCTAATACTAATCGGCCGATTATCCTATGATGTCCGGACGATAACCGGCCTATTCACCCGACATCGTACGAATATCGCCCGAGTATCCTACGGACAACGAACGATGCTTGTACCAGGCCCGGTCGAATGTCGGGCGATTGTCGGGGGGTGTGATGGCCGATGGCTACGTCATCGGTCAAGAGGTATATAATGGCCGCTCTACCTGGCATGGTCAAAACGTTACGGCTCTCGTGTGACACATCGTAAAACATAGGGTTCCCCTCGTAAAAAGACGCTATCTTCCTCATTATGTCGATGGGGAACTCTGGCTCCTTGCGGCGCCTCTTGGACACCTTGGACAGCGACTGCGACTCAGACTGTGACTGGGGCAGCGACTGGGACTGCGACCCTGACTGCGACTGGGCCACAGACTCCTGCGACGCATCTGACTCAGCTCGGCTCCATGGGTGCTCTCCTCGTCACTGCTGTGGTCCTCGGCGGGGGCAGCCTTCTTCTTCCTGGGGGAGGTTCTCCGAGGAGCTGCGGGTGCCTTATTCTGCTTGCACTTGCCCTTGCCCTTGCCCTTGCCCTTGCCACATTCTCCTTGTTTTCCTTTGGGAGGCATCTTCTTGTCGTGTGTGTGTTGTGTCTTGTGTAGGAACGCGCTATAATGTTGTACACGACGACTGACGGGGATTTATATAGTCCACCCGATGCCCGGCCGATGTCCGATCGGACATCGGTGGGTTACTTCCCAATGTGTAAACACACATTGGCCGGATATCGGCCCATGTCCGGTCCCAAGAAGTTCTCCTTTGAGGCTACATACACCGGCCGATTACCGCTCGATTCCCGGCAGGATATCGGACGATACTTAAACGATGTGTGAAGGATATGTGGCCGATTATGAAAATCTACGGGACACCGGACAATTTTAACTTCGAGTTAAAACTCTTCGGGCACCTCCCCGATTATGCCTGAGAGACCCGGCCACCGGCCGGCCATGTCTGGTGTCCGGCCGGGGACCAGGCCAAAATGGCAAAAAATCATGCCGGGAGTACATCCTAAGCCTAATCGGAAGGTATTGTGACCAAAGCATTAACCTTTACAATGCCGAATTAAATTTTGTCATTCTGCTGCTTATTTTATAATTTCCATTTTTCTTATTAAACTATGTTTTAACAGTTATATTAGAGCATGATAGAAGGCCATCAGAGGGATGCATGTGTGAAATATCGAGAAGTGAGGTTATATAGCTTTAAAGGCTGAAGAAAGAGGTAAGAAGCAAGTTTTGCGAAAGGCAGGGCTCCAGATAAGGAATTAGTTGTAACGTTTCCCCCTTATATAATACCACTCTCAAGTACTGCATAAAGGTGCTTGAGCTCAGGCCGACGTACGTTTAACAAGTCAAGTCAGGGGAAGATAATTGGGAGGTGACAGATTATGTGATTTTATAACAAGTAAACAGTGCTTGCTCCCAGCACTTGAGCTGGAACGCTAGGCACTGAATACTGGACACTGGGATGTTAAATCCCCTCTTAATCTATCAGAATAGATTAGACAAAGACCTGAACAAACGAGGAATTAACAACGTAACATTGTTTAATAAACTTAATGATACACAAAATAAATTACTATCAC
>CM055274.1:78041406-78111550 GCA_029237695.1 Conchocele bisecta | reverse complement strand
AAATTACTATCACAACTGAGCCTATAAACAGAAACCGAAAGTAGTGTGGCCTAATTAAGTCGGCAGCAATAGCTCAGTAGTAGAGCATCGGACTACGGATCGAAAGGTCCTGAGTTCCAATCCTGAAAGTGGCCGATTCGGCGTGTCCTTGGGCAAGACACATTCGTCATAGCCTAGTTTTAGAACGTAACATTGTTTAATAAACTTAATGATACACGAAATAAATTACTACACATAAATACAAACCGAAAGTAGTGTGACCTAATTGTGGATTTATTTATGGCAAGTGAAGAGATGACGTGACCTTTCCGCGAGATAAAAATAGTAATAACTAGAGCAGCTTGAGCTGCATCAACGGTTTGAGCCTCAAACATTGATTTCATGTGTAACTAAGCTTTAGCCCAAGGTGTAAACTATCGGTTGCAAAAATAATTTCTGAAGTTTTAGAATGAACAGTCCAACATTATTGTGTTCGCATCATCACACCGATGTGGGGCCGGTTAGCTTAGAGGTAGAGCGATGGACTCGGAGCGAGGGATACCGGGTTCGATCATCAGCCAAAGTTTTAGCTAAAGGACGAAATATCGACTACAGCAAAAACAATTGAAATCGAATGATAAATAACGAAGCTGACGTCACATCCGTTTGCTCTATTTTGAAAACTTGAAAAAATACGTTCATCTTTGACATCGAATGGAGCCGTAAGTAGTCAAGATATAGCTCTGAAAATTATCATCTTTCATGCGGCTGACACTCCCCTATCACCCTGGCAAGAAATTATGTTGCTGACAGTACTGTACAAATTGGAAAACGTTTGTAAAGACCACCCGTTATCAGCCGAAATTCGGCAAAATCGTTGAAAAGTATGTAAATTTTTCAACTTCAAATGAATATAGCTCTTTTATTTCAGCAGATAGCCGAAAACTGTCAGCGAATCTGAGATAGAGAATTTTGTCAGCTTTCCAATGCAAAAATAATTTTTGAAATCGGTTGGAAAATAAGGAAGTTATAGAAAGTATGACGTCACTTCCGGTTTCGTGGAAAGTGGCATTAAGAGATTTCTGAAAATCTCTGAGTCTCTGCTCACACTTGATCCGAATCGGCATGCAAAATTTGAAGTCGATCCGACCAGCGTTTTGGGCTGTAGACTGAACGGCTGAATAAAAAAAAAACAAAAAAAAAACAAACAACGAAAACAATAGGTTTTCGGCGCAGCTGAAAGCCGCCTCAAACCTAAATACACACACGCGATTCGCTAACAATTGACGATCAAAATAATTGCGGTCATGAATAATTAATGAGGTCGAGGAAATAACCCGACGTTGGGAGTTTCTGTGCGCGTAGACAAGTCACCAAAGTGATGAACTCGCTAGCCACAGAAGTGTCAAAAAGTTATGAATAATACTGAATAAAAGCTACAAAAGCAGGATATTTACGTTCAGTATCGAATACATAGTTGTCGCTGTTGTATGATTGTAGAATATAATATTAAATACAAGGAAATTAAGCGGCCAAAACTTCAACAAAGTATAAGATAAATAAAAGCTGCCAAGCGCAATGGCTATCGGAACAGGACTGCCGATTTCGGTATGCTACCCAAATACGTCATTGGTAAATTACGTCATTGGCAAAAACTGGTAGTGTGAATGTCACTCATTTCGGAAATAACCAGTTCCGGTTTATAGAAAATGAGCACCTGCCATTTCCGATCACGATTACAATAAAAGCCGATGATTACAAATGAAAACGTCACAAAGGCATGAAATATTACCATAAATCTCAACTTTCCATGAATAATTTACACCACATTGTAATTTTTTAAGGCCTCGTCCAGTATTCCCGCAACTTTTCCAAGTTTATATCCCCGATAAATTCCACAAAAAGGCCATTCATTCCTTATAATTCCAGCATTTGAAATAAATTCATGAAGAAAATGTGTTTATTTTCCATTTTCTTAAGAATTATTTTAACTGCGCCCGACGGTTACGGAAAGTAGTTCGGCATGGAGTTTACTGGGATATAAATTCTGGACAGAGACTTGCTACGGACCAATCAAATGTTAGGGAATTGTGTAAATATTTTTGTGCTGGAATTATAAAGTGTTGTCAAAGCTGGCTGGAAATTCCACAGCATCCGTGTCAATCAGACGCTCATTACTAACAGTTTAGATCCAGGCATAAATATGTATTACCGAGACGCTTATTGCTAATTGATAAAGAAATTACAGTGTCTGTACATAGTAATTGAGTAGTGTCACTCCATCATTTCTGGAGTAATTAGGTAAAATAAAATCACACTACTGTTTACACATTAACAGACAGCAATTATTGAATAGTTTGCTTCGAAATGAAAACATGTCCTGGCATTTCATTAGAATTGACAATTCTAATGAAATACCAAGATGTGTTTTCATGGAAAAGAAGAAAAATATGCTATATTTGTGGTCTGTTTATTGTTTTCTGTAGCATGGTAAAGGTATCACCATTTTGTTATTGCTTTGATATTCGCTAATTCTGATTTCCATTGGGTTTTTGGCAATTTTAATTGGGTATTTAAGCAAATACGCAGCTTATCTGTAAATCTGGAAAAGGAACAGAAATTATAAGAAATTTATTTGAATATTATGTTTGTGTTTGTGAATATTATGTCTGTGTCCTTCACATTGAGACTGGTGGGGGACAGAGGGTCATGTAAAGCATGATAGAGGTCCATCAGAGGAATGTATATTTGAAATATCAAGAACTTCAAGTTTCGTCGAAGGAAACAGACACTTTTAGACATTTACCTGAAAGCGAAGTTTATGACGTATGTGTACTTACATACTAAGTGTGTGAACGTACGTGCGTACATACATATGGACGGACGGACACTGGTAACGTTATATGCCACCCTCTTACCATTCGGGGACTTGAAAACAACAGCAGACGACACTTTTCATTAAATAAACTTCATGGTTAAACCATTTCAGTCGAAGCATACGATCATTTTTGATCGAAAAATCTTATTATGTTGTATATTTATCCATAAAGGCATATGTTGTTACCACTCGTCGAGACGGTTCAAATGTGTGTAACAACATATACTTTCGAGATGAAATAAAGAAAATAGGATTTTCCCCCTTAAACGCTTCATATTACTATAATTGTATCGCGTCTGTAATGGGTTAACACTGAAACCTACCTGGCACTTTGCAAGTTTTCCCGCCTCAATGCTGACTCGTACATCACCTATACTGTATGCGGTGACCTTTGGCCTCGCTGAAACATTACAATTTATCATCAGATCACATTCACATTTTACATAAATAAGTAGCCACATTTTCTGCAGGTTTGGCAGATTGTATTATATAGGGACGAGACAGATACAGAATTAGTTAGGTTATGTTTGCTTATTGGTGTTTAACGGCCTATCAACAGCTAAGGTCATTTAAAGCCGGGCCTGCCTGAGAAAATCCCAAAATCAGAACAGAATATTTACATCAAAATAAATATATATTCAGCCCTGATCTGGTACCAGGTCCATACCGCACCAAATTCACTTGGCCCCTACCCCTGAAAGTAATAGGATTAATCATATTACTCATACAAGGGATATAACTAGATTAAACACTCACATACAAGAATGCCAAAGACGTACCTGAGGGCCAGACCAGGTCTCCCACATGCCAACCACGATAAAGAATTAGACACTGGGTACAGATATATACAACTTTTGAAACAATGGGTTCTTTCCAGTTTTTCATTGGATATTTTTCAAGCTGATCTGAAACTATTCTATCCATTTTAAACGTCAAGTGAAACTAAATTATTATTGCACTCACAGTGCCTTTAGCCTTTTCAACACTACATACGACCTCTTTAGTGGTGTTTGCAAACGTTGTAGATCCAGATGAGCCGGATATTAACGAACCGTCTCATCAGGATCTGCACTTTTTTGCAAGTAATGTTCGTACATATTTTTTAGAAAAACAAGAATTCCGCGGAATCAAATGTCTCGCCTTGTTCCGCCTTGTTCCGCATTGACCTTGACCCTTGGGCATTGACCTTGACCCTGGGGCCCCTAGAATATTCATATATTCATCTACATATCATTGTAAAGGTAGGTATAAAGTTTGATGACTGTAGCTGATAAGGTGTTGAAGTAATGAGCGTAACATGAAAACTTAACATTGAATGATGACGCCGCCCCCGAAGACGACGACGACGCTTCCGGAAAATGAAAACCTATGTCTCGCTTTCCGCTTTCGCGGGTGAGACAAAAAACACCCCTTTTTATAAATGAATTAGTCTGAAAATCATGTTGTGATGGTTGGATTGATTGGAACATTAACATATCACTGTCCATTCCAGTTACTTATCCATAGTTTGGATCGTCTGCAACACATTTTTGCAAACAACACTGATAACACCCAATGTAATCATATCTCCATTTAATGTGGAAGTTGGGACATGGTCTTTGTAGTCTTACTGGTGGCGGTGTCGTCTTGCAATTGTGTTGGTGAGTGTACAACAGTTCTTGTATATAAGGATGCATGGAAAACTGGCTCACCAACACACATGCATGCCGACATGTGGCGTGTTTGGAAGCTGCCACCAATATTTCATGATTTTTGAAACAGCTATGAGATTAATGTTTGCATGTCGGCTAACAAAGGGAAGGTAACTGATTCCCAGCGTCTTTGTTTTGTTAGGCGATACATGTTATGATTGCCTACAATTGATTATTGTGAAGCCGGGGCCAATTTCTGCCATTTAAATAATATTAGAGATTTAAACATGAGTCTTTGCATTTTAAGCAACATTCTGCTTAATTGAATGTGTCCTGTATTGTAATAACGCTTTAAGTGGGTTACATTACATATTGCAGCAAATGCCGAAAATGAATTGTTATTACAATCACCCGCTTACATAATTTACATACATTATTATACATCCCAGTTCACACATACACTTTCATGTTTTAGTTTGTTTTCTCCAATAAGCTGCTATAGTGGCTATCCACTAACAATGCCATACTACCTCTCTCTCTCCTCTCTCTCTATTTCTCTCTATCTCATTCTCTCTCTCCCGCGTTAATAATTTACTGTCATTTCGGCTAATTGTGCGCATCGGCTAATGCGCAATTCACATCAAATTTATTCTTGCATACATAATAATAACCTAGATTGGTTAGTAAGCGAGGCTTACGGAATACCCCCCGCGTTGGCCCAGGTACCACTAAAATATGAAAAACAATCCAAGTGTGTGGGCTTAGACCTTGACTCTAGGCTTAGCGGGAAGTAGCATGAATGTGAATTTGTCACAGGGTTGTAGAGGTCAATTGCAGCAATGTGTGTGTGAAATGTGAAGCAGATCCGAGCAAGGAAATATAAGTTATAACCAATTTCTTTGATGTTAAGTTTTGTAAAGAGACTCGGTATGTGACCTTGAGATCAGCGGGAATTTGTCACAGCATGATAATAGAGCCTTAGAGGAATGCATGCATGAAATATTAAGAATTTTCGATGAAAGAAATAGAAGTTATAACATATTTCTCTGATGTTAAGTTTTGTAAAGAGACTAAGTATGTGACCTTGACCTTGGGATCAGCAGGGGTTGGACGGTCGTAGATTGTCACAGCATGATAGTACAACCTTAGAAAAATGCACGAGTGAAATATTAAGAATATTCAATGAAGGAATTATAGGAAGTTATAACTTATTTCTCTGATGTTAAGTTTTGAAAATAGACCAAGTATTTGACTTGACCTTGGGATCAGCGGGGGTCGGACGGTCGTAGATTTGGCATAGCATGGTAGTAGAGCCTTACAGGAATGCATGTGTGAAATACTAAGCATTTTAGATGAAGGAAATAGAAGTTATGACATATTTGTCTGATGTTAAGTTTTGTAAAGAGACTAAGTATTTGACCTTGACCTTGGGCTCAGCGGGGGTTGGACGGTCGTAGGCTTGGCACAGCATGGTAGTAGAGCCTTACAGGAATGCATGTGTGAACTATTATGCATTTTAGATGAAAGAAATAGAAGTTATAACATATTTCTCTAATGTTAAGTTTTGTAAAGAGACTAAGTATTTGACATTGACCTTGGGATCAGCGGGGGTTGGACGGTCGTGGATTTGGCACACCATGGTAGTAGAGCCTTACAGGAATGCATGTCAGAAATATTAAGCATTTTAGATGAAGGAAATAGAAATTATAACAATATTTATTTGATGTTAAGTTTACGGACTCACGGACGCACGCACGCACGCACGCATGCACGCACGAACGGACGGACAACCTGACTCCTGTATACCTCCCCATAACTCGTTGCTGGGGGTATAAATATGTGGATTTCGGAATACACAAGCTGATTGATTGCTACACTGTCGCACAATGTTATCACATTCCGATATTTTGGTAACACGTTATTCCGAATATAGTAAACTTGTGTAAATCCTTTGACCCTGCTGATGGAAAACCTGTCTTATTTACTAACTTAACTGTTCAACTAACAAACTAACCTGTCATGATGTCGCTGGATAGTTCTGCTTCAAGTTTAATATCAAGTGTGCTATGCTGATCCAGAATGCTGTTCACCCTCGTGTTTACACTACCAGATGCGCAGCATTAGCAGAACAAAATGTGACGTTGCAAACACGCATGTGATGTCATACATCACACAATTTACGTCACTTACTGACGTCAGAATATTATGACATTTTACCTGCACATACGTCTTCGAACTGTGTTCAATATTCAGGTAATTTTGACTCAATTTGAGGATGATAATCACCTTTAAATTTGTTTGGAAAGGTGTTTGGTGCGCAGAATTAGCCGACACCATTGTACATACATTATACAACCCAGTTCAGTCATATAAATTTGTTCAGGTCGATGCGATACACTTTCACGTTTTAGTATGTTATCTCCAATAAGCTAATATAGTGGCTATCCACTAACAATGTCATTAACAATAACATACGTTCATACCTTTTGAGGTATTTGATTATGTGTCAGTGCTGACGGAGAGACGAAAAGTAAGCGGATGGAGTATTCCATTGCAAATATAGCAGCAAATATCGAAAATGCTTTGTTATTACAATCACCCGCGTACATAATGTACATACATTATACACCCCAGTTCAGTCATATAAATTTGTTAATTTTGTATGCGAGTTAGTAGGAGCAACGGGCATGGTAAAATATGTGTACATGTGAATGAAATAAATTAGTTATAGCATGGTTGTCCTGTTTGCTTCGTAAACAATATGTTAACACATGCAGCTTATATATGTGCACAGTCGAGTGAATCGTGTTATAGATATTACGCATAGTTTTCCAAAATATTAGATATATTGTTTTAGGTCCTGTCTACCGATCAGGTACGGTTATCGTACATGGAAGAAAAAACATAAGAATCAAACATTGTACTTCATGTGGCTAAACGTGAAGGATATTTCGTGGAAATATATGTCTGTGGTTCCCAGATGTCTGCAGCCGCCAAGCATAGACGAGCAAGCCAGCAACAAAAGACTGATGTATTACAAATGCTCTATGTTGGGTTAACAGTTCCATATATTCTTGTTGATTTTGCTGATATTTCATCTACAGTATGAAAATTGTATAGACTCCAAAGTGGTCATATACATGAACTAACATTACAATCTGGAGTGGACAGACATTTTGGACAATGTTTAATTCTAATTATCACCATTTCCGCTATAGATGCATGTACCGGTATTTGAGTTCAATGTTAAAATACTTGTTCAGTGTAATTAATAATATTGTTCTTTTGAGATTGTGTTTGTAATATATATGAAAGAAAGTATGTGAAATTATGGACCATTTTATGTTCCAATATTGACACGAGTTGTTAGAAGACAACGGAGCTCGCCTGTTGGTAGCCTTCACTCAAACTTGGCACAGTTGTATAAAAAACATGAATTTTATACAACTTGACCTTGGGTTGATGGGTGTGCGGTGGACCTGATAGCTATTCACATGAGGAATGCATGTATGAATGTGCTGAGTTTGTAACCTTTAGCTTGGGGAAAGGGGTGGGGGAGGGTGGGTCATGTATTTGCTGTAGCACAATAGAGGATCATCAGATGAATGCAGGTATGAACTATCAAGGCGTTCCCTGTAAAAAAACATAAGTTATACAAATATATTTACTCCAACGTTAAGTTTATGATGTTGATCTTGGGGAAAGGGGTGGGTGGGTCAAGGATTTCCAGCAGCACAATAGAGGATCATCAGATGAATGCATGTATGAAATATCAAAGCGTTCCCTGTAAAGAAACAGAAGTTGCAGAACATTAACCCCAACGCTAAGATTATGAACATGCTAAGTTTGTGACCTTGACCATGGGGTAAGGGTTGGGTGGTGGGTTGTGGGTTATGGATTTGCTACATGATGATAGAGGGTCATCTGAGGAATGCATGTATGAAATATCAATGTGTTCCATGAAAGGAAACATATGTTAGAAGACATTTACCCCAACGTTAAGTTTATGAATGTGCTACGTTTGTGACATTGACCTTGGGGTAAGGGATGGGCGGTGGATCATGGATTTGCTATACCACGATACAGTATCATCAGATGAATGCATGTATGAAATATCAAGGCGTTCCATGAAAGGAAACATATGTTATAAGACATTTACCCCAAATGTTAAGTTTATGAATGTGGTGAGTTTGTGACATTGAAATTGGGGAAAGGGGCTGGGGTGGGTCATGGATTTGCTATAGCACGATAGAGTATCATATAAATGCATGTATTAAATATGAAGGCGTTCCCTGTAAATAAACAGATGTTAAATAACATTTACCCCAACGTTAACTTTATGAACATGCTAAGTTTGTGACCTTGACCTTGGGGTCAGGGTTGGGTGGTGTGGTAGATTTGCTACAGCATGATAGAGGGTCATCTGAAGAATGCATGTGTGAAATACCAATGCGTTCCATGAAACCAAACAAATGGTATAAGACATTTACCCGAACGTTAAATGTATGAATGTGCTTAGTTTGTGACATAGACCTCGGGTTAAGGGATGGACGGTGGGTGATGCATTTGCTGTCGCACGATAGAGTATCGTCAGATGAAATCATGTATGACATATCAAGGCGTTCCATGAAAGGAAACAGATGTTGTAAGACATTTACCCCAACATTAAGTTTATGAATGTGGTAAGTTTGTGACCTTGACCTTGGGGTAAGGGTTGGGTGGTGGGTAATGGATTTGCTACAGCATGATAGAAGGTCATCTGAGGAAAGCATGTATGAAATAACAAGGTGTTCCATGAAGGGAAACAGAAGTTATAAGACATTTACCCCAACGTTAAGTTTGTGGACGCCGACGACGCCGCCGACGCCGACGACGCCGGCAGTATGCCATAAGCTCTTCTGCACTTCGTGCAGGCGAGCTAAACATGGGATGCTAATGTAACATTATCTGTTGTTTTGTAAAGCATTACCTGTACTAGCCTTCTTTAATATGGTGTCTTTATAAAAATGTCCACTTAAGAATATTTATTTTCTGGAGTGGACACGTATATTGAACATAGTATAGCTACTTTTGACTTCTTCTCACATATCAGATCTTTTGCGTGTTATTAGAACACTTAAAAGTGACAAGATATTCAATTGCCCATTTTCTAAATCCTTGTATTTATGAAACTACAGAAGTTGAAAGTATGTGTAACATTTTTCATTCAGCTGATAAACTGAATATTGAAAATTTTGAATAAGGTCGAAACTATAGGGTCATGACTACTATAAACAGATGTATATATGTTGGAACCATATTCTAGTTAAATATATCCACATAATACACATTTTTTTAAAGTCACTCTTTTTATTAAATTGTCGACCACATGGTTATCAAGATAGTATGAAAATGTATCGGCAGTCCTATGTGACGTCCATAGTGCAGCAGTAAACCGGATGTTATGAGCCGGACGTCATGACGTCGCGCGAGCCCAGGCCGTACGTCAAACCACGAAACTACGATACACCACTTGTGCATCATGATCCCGCGATTCGACGCACAGTCGAGACACGTACGACGTCAAACCCATCCCAAGACACCCGATACTAGAAACACGAATATCGAAAATATTCGCGTTTCCAGCATCTGGCAGCATGCGGTAAACCAAGAATGCGATTGACGCCGCTACCTTATGTAGTACAAAAAACCCATTTCAATCTGACACCAGTAACGGGATTGTTCGCGTTTCTAGTAGCATGTTGAACAGGTGGAATACGTCCGGATCAAAACACCAACTCACATGTTACACTTCACATTACACCCATGTGGGAAGTTCGTTCCCAGTCTTTTTATCCAATTTTCTTCCGTGGGATAGAACTGTTATTTCGTGGGATCGAATTGTTAATTTGAGGGAACAAATTGTTATATCGTGGGAACAAATTGTTAATTCAAGGTAACAAATTGTTAAATTGAGGGAACGAATTGTTATTTCGTGGGAACGAATTGTTAATTTGAAGGAACAAATTGTTATATCGTGGCAACAAATTGTTAATTCGAGGGAACAAATTGTTAAATTGAGGGAACAAATTGTTAATTCGAGGGAACAAATTGTTAAATTGAGGGAACGAATTGCTATTTCGTGGGAACGAATTGTTAATTTGAGGGAACACATTGTTATATCGTGGCAACAAATTGTTAATTCGAGGGTACGAATTGTTCAATTGAGTGAACAAATTGTTAATTCGAGGGAACAAATTGTTAAATTGAGGGAACGAATTGTTATTTCGTGGGAACGAATTAATAAAAAAAAAAGTCTACGTCCTCTGCGGGGCTCCGTAAGTATGGGTCCTGAATAAGCCTTATTTCTCACGGTGGCTGATACATTGTCCTGGCTTATCACATCAATGCCAACATTGACTTGAAACTTACGTCACATTTTCTGTGCACAACGTCGAACGTAGAAAGTAGTAAATTTCAGTGCACAGCAGAATTTAATAACATAATAACCCTAAATATGTGGACACCATTTGTTTTGGGAAACCCTCTTGGGACACCCCAAAACAATTTGTATACAAATACAGAGTTATTGTGATAAACAAGTACAACTATACTAACCGTATATGTTTGGACATTCTTTGCTGAAAGAACCATATACATGTATTAAACGTACATGCCCACTGAGTAGGCACAAATTGTTCTTTGTAGGAATTAAATAAGTGTATAATTGTGTCACCATTCCACCAGTTCTAAAAGTTACTAGTGCCCGATATACAGATATAATCATTTATAAATATTTATTTTAATGATAGTGATGCGCGGTGGTATCAGACTATTTTCATATGCAAATGAGGCATAATATTATTTATTTATTTATATTAATAAAATGCGTCATTTTTTCGACAGAAATCTGAGATTATAAAGTATGCTCATTGCACATCAAAGAATAAATACGAAGAATAAATGTCCGTTAACATTTTAAGGAAACAATTTAATCACCCATGATATCATTCTAGAAATTTACTTATGAGATGAAACGTATAATAAACGTATAATAATGCCAATCACTACGTGGGGTAATGATGAATGAATGCTTATTTTGCCAGAAAATGTCTCCGATGATGTCTCTGGTATAAATAACATTATGTGCCTACTAAATGGGCAGGTAACTTTAATGTTTATCAGGTAGAGCTTTGTATTGGCCGAATACGTACTTACTGATAACATATTGCTGTATCAGGCATTGACGGAGAAAGAATATCCGGGTAACAACAAATAGAAAACTGACGTTCCATTGGTCGAACGGCGTCACATGATGTCACCAAATGACGTCAGTGTAATGACGCAACTTAAATATGTTCTTTTCACCGAGAGCAACTTCATAATTGCTCATTATGTATCCTAAACGTTACCTGATAAATATAATACCATTCTAGTGTGTTTTGATATAAAGTTTATCAGGCTCGGCTCGGAAACTGTAGGAATTCCTCGGCAAGCCTCGGAATTCCTACGCGTTTCCTTGCCCGATAAACTTGATCAAAAGACAGTATCCTGGTATTCTCTATGTCTTTCTCAGAACAAATTGTGTTTGTATTCAGGGCCATTATGGTTAGCTCAAAATACACGTGCATATGTCATTTCCAATCAGAACATACCTCAAAATGAACAAATGTGGATTTCATTCTCATTGAAAGGTATAGTTTTGTCGGTTCAAAAATGTGATTTTCATGATGAATACAATCGTCTCACCTGGTGTGTTTCTATCTCGACAGATTGCCATTTCTTGTTCAAAGACCTGCAAAATGCATACATACATTGTATTTGTATACTATTTGTATATTTAAACTATAAATAACTGGTTATACAGACTCATGTTATATGAGGCTATAACTAGAGAAATTGGTCTTACGGCATTTATGACCAGTGTAGCTCCTGATCAAATAGTTCACTCCTGTAACCTGATACCGCTCTATACTGTTTGTTAGAAGCATGGCGAGTGTTTCATTGTTGGAATGGTGAACACTGGTCTACACTGGCCGCAAAACCCATAAGCCCCATTTCTCCAGTCACAGCCACATATGAGGATATATTAACATGATCTGTCAGAAGACAAAAAGCCAGGCATCAGATGAACATGAGTATATAGTTATCAGGTAACCGGCCCTGTATTGACTGAATACATACCGATTGATAAAATATTCTTGTATCAGGCATTGACCTGATACAAACATCTGGGTCACAACGAAATGAAAACTGACGATCCATTGGACATATGACGTCACCGAATGACATCAGTGTAATAGCGCAACGTAAACAAGTCTGCGTTCAGTTCATTTATAACGAAGTCATCTGTGGTCATTTTCGAGCATAAAACGTTACCTGATGAATAGAATACAAGGCTACTGTATTTTTATATCAAGTTTATCAGGCTCGGCTCGGAAACGGTAGGAATTATAGTTCTAGTTATATTGTGTCTTTATATAAAGTTTATCAGGCTCGGCTCGGAAACGGTAGTAATTCCTCGGCAAGCCTCGGAATTCCTACACATTTCCTAGCCTTGCCTGATAAACTTGATACCAAAATACACTAGCCTGGTATTCTCTATTGATCCCATCAATGAAGCAGCTATAGTACATGTTTGTTTGTTTTTTTATTGGTGTTTAACGGACTATCAACAGCTAAGGTCACGTAAGGCCGGGCAAACGGGTTCGATCCCGTTTTAACCTGCTGCATTGGGGGGAAAATCCCAAAATCAGAACGGAATATTTACATCGAGAAAAAGTATATTCAACCCTGAAATTAGAATAACCTGACCTGGTGCCAGGTCCACACCACACCTAGTCACTTGGCCCCTTCCCCTAAAATAAGATTACAAATAATCGTAATACTCAGATAAGGGGTATAACAAGATTCAGCTGTCACATACAAAATGCCAAAGACGTATGTGAGGGCCAAACATGTCTACATTCGGAATTCCAGGAAGGATGAACCCCGATCGTTAAATTACCCATCGCATGCTCCCACGTGCCACCCACAGCTAGTGGTGAATATCGATTCATGTATAGCCCAACCCCATCACCATTCATATACAGTGGAACCCCTCTAAACCGGACACCAAGAAAACACTTGTGATCTTATTTTTTATGAGTTTCTTGGTCATTTATCTCAGGTGATAATGTTCGCGATTGCATAGCATACAACTATAATGGCTCAGAATGATCAAATGCCAGATTTCTAAACCTCTCTAAGCCGATTACCCTGTGGACCTCCCAGGGTGTCCTGTTTAGATAGGTTCCACTGTACAATATTCCTGTTGGGAAATACACTGTTGGCTTTTTGCAGCTCAACTTTTAAAGTGAAACTTCATAACAGTATTTTCACTACCGGTACTCAATTTAAAAATCAATGCGTATTTTCACATTGCTGTGCGTATATCATGTATATTGTACTCCCACTTCTGATAATCAATGCGTATTCAGCTAAAATATTTGCGAAAAATACGCCAATACGCACCTTATCTGGAGCTCTGATATGTACTCTGCGAGTCCAGACAATTGCGGATTTACTGATAATGTGAAATTAATCAATTTTAAGTCCAACTAAGGGGGAGATAATCCATGATGCAATACATTAATAAAAAATCAAAATTAACTTTGCACATCTAAACATCATAAAGAAGCTACATAGAACAAATATCAAGCCTCCAGCTATTACGTTTTAAAAGTTGTACTAGTTAAAAGGCAAAAGTGTGAAATTCTAAGTCTAACAGGGGGTGATAATCCATGACCCGGGGGTTGTATAAACAGTAAAAATGAAAAGTCATGCAGAGCATGATGTTATTAGCCGATCAAATCAGGGTTCAATATATGTCCGCATTTTAGTAGTTACTGTGTCTCGGGGGGGGGGGGGGGATGAATGAGCGAGTGAGTATTGGTGTTTAACGGCATATCAACAGCTAAGGTCATTTAAGGCCGGGCCAACGGGTTGTACTATCCCGCATTAAACGGGTCCACGATGAGGAAAATTCCCAAAATCAGAACTCAATATTTCCATGCACACCAGTCACTTTGGTAGCTCGGCCCCAAAGTAATATGATTTGCCATAAGCTTATTACTTCTTAATGGAGCATAACAGGTTAACGTTGTCACTTGTTTATCCCTTGTTTATCGATTTAAATGGTTTAAATCGACTCGAAGCTTACGTTCAACGGCCGCACAAACTCGATTGAACTGCACGCCTTCCAATGATTTAAATACACAGCGCGTTTAAATAGTCAATTACGTTTTTTTAATGTGCGCACTGGTCATTTAAAAAGGGCCCATCCGTGATTTTTTGCGCGATGTCGGGCGCAAGACAATCAATAATTTGCGGCATTGACACTAATTAAGGGAGATTGCCGCAATCGCGCGTGATGGATGCATCCCTGCCATCCCTGCATGATACGTAAACAAATCAAAGTTCGCTATGAAGGGCAATTCTTCGTTTTGGTTGGTGGAAAATTTTGTGAATATTAACTAGCGTCAAATGACGCGCATACGCGATCCAATGGGATAAACCCGAGATGCTGGCGTTGCTAGTCGGAGGAGATTTTGAGCAGAGGTCGATTATAAATTAGCCGAATAAACACATTTTACGCGATTATACGTGGCTGAAACTTGTTCTGTTTAATAAATAAAAGCTTTAAATTAGCCCAATAATCGGCGTATGTTGGCGTATATGGCCATTAGAGCCAACTATGGACTTCAACAACAACAACTTCCGGGTTCAATCTCTTCCAGCGTTCAGCTCATTACGTATTCAAAATTGTGTTATTTGGCTATATTTAAAGTTTTAAACGGAGATAATTGCCAAAAATGCAAAACTTTATCGGTTGATGGATGACCGACCATGGATGGATGACCAATATATTAGTCGATCTATAAATAGATCGGCTAATAATAACTTGCACCTCTACACATCATAAGGAAGCATCATAGCCAGTATAAAGCCTCCAGCTACTACAGTTAAAAGGTTTTACACGTTACAAGGCAAAATTGTGAAATTCTAAGTCCAAAAGGGGGAGATAATATATGACCGGGGGTCAAATACAAATTGAAATACTAACTTTGCGCATAATTATGTTAAATTACCCATCGCATGCTCCCACCTGCCCCCCACACATTCATATACAGTGGAACCCCTCTAAGCCGGACACCAAGCAAACACATGTGATCTTATTTTGTATGAGTTTCTTGGTCATGTATCTCTGATGATAATGTATGTTCATGATCGCATAGCACACAACTATGGCTCAGAACAATCAAATGCCTGATTTACAGTGAAACGTCTCTAAGCCGGTTACCCTGGGGACCTCCCAGGGTGTCCGGTTTAGAGAGGTTCCGCTGTACAATATTCCTGTTGAACCTTTGATTTTAAAAATGGCCATAGCTACATATATGTCAGAGCTCCAGATAAGCTTTGTGCCTAAAGAGTACTATACCCCATGATTTCAAAATCATTGCGTTTTTTACTATTACAAATGGATTATTTATTTTTCTTTCATTACTAAATAGGAACAAAGAATAAAAAAATATATAACAAACATTCACTTATTTTGCTTTTTGCAGCTCAACTAAGTTAATTTTCAACTTTATGACAGTATTTACACTACTCAATTTGAATTCAATACGCATTTTCACATTGCCGTGCGTATTTTGTACTCCCACGATTGATAATAAATGTGTATTAGCTAAAACAATTGCGTAAAATACGCCAATACACACCTTATCTGGAGCTCTGATATTATGTACTCTGCGAGTGCAGACAATTGCTGATTGGCTGACAATGTGAAATCAATCAAGTCCAACTAAGGGGGAGATAATCCATGATGCAATAAATAAAATCAAAGATCAAAATTAACTTTGTGCATATAAAAATCAAAAGGAAGCTGCATAGCAAAAATATCAAGCCTCCAGGTTTAAAAGTTGTACGAGTTACAAGTTTGTTTGTTTTGTTTGTTGGGGTTTAACGGCCTATCAACAGCTAAGGTCATTTAAGGCCTGGTCAATGGGTTTAGTACTAAATCTGATATATTACCTGTACAAGTACATGTACATGTTCAAGTAAGTGTACAAATGGGGGGGAAATCCCAAAATCAGAACTGAATATTTACAATAAAATATATATTCAGCCCTGAAATCAGAATAATCCTGATCTGATGCCAGGTCCTCGCCACACCAGAATCACTTGGCCCCCTCCCAAAAGCAGTAGGATCAGTAATAATTTTACTACTTTTATAATGGGCAATAACCCAATTCAACTCCCAGGTAACAAAAGAGCCAAAGATAAAAACGTACCGGAGGGCCAAAATTAACTTTGCACATCTACACATCATAAGGAAGCTACATAGCCAGTATAAAGCCTCCAGCTCTACATTTAAAATGTTTTACACGTTACAAGGCAAAATTGTGAAATTCTAAGTCCAAAAGGGGGAGATAATATATGACCGGGGATCAAATAAAAACTGAATACTAACTTTGCGCATCTACAATTCTAAACACCATAAAGAAGCTACATTACATCTTTCAAGTCACTATCTAGAAGTTTTCTGAGTTTGTGACGGATGGAAGGACGGGGTGGGACGAACAGACAAGGGAAACACTCAAAGGCTAGTTTAATATACATGCAAGATCTTGCACGAGTGCTGATTTCAAATGATATTTATTAAACTTACATAGCCTCGTTTCCTATGAAATCAGTAAACTCGTTTAATATTATAATTTGAAACAAGAGTGCCGCAAGTCACACAATACGCCCGTCGACAATGGACCACACAGCGAAGATGCAGAAATGTGAAGCTGTCACCAAGGCAAGAAACATTAATGAGAATTTGAAACTCTATAGCACTATTTCTTCATCTCGTTGTGCGAAACAAGTATACTAATTTAGGTAGAGATGTGTAAAGCAGAAATTATATAGAATTATATACAAAAATTGCCATTAGTTAAAAAGGCACCATGGTGCACATCTTCAATATGTGTAGAAGATGTGTTTATAGATTCAGATCGATTGACTGAAAGGTTTCACACAGAGTAGTGTACACAAACTCTGTACCCTATATAGAATTGTATACACAAATGTAGAACAAAATGGCTAAGTTAAAAAAGGTTATATTTTAGTTCAAAAATATATTTTCGGCATACAAACAGCAAGGTACACATCTTCAATATGTGCAGTAGACGTGTGTGTAGTTTCAGATTGATTGGCTGAAAGGTTTTAGAGGAGTAGTGTACACAAACTATGTACCCTATATAGAATTGAATACAAAAATGTAGAAAAAATTGCCATTAGTTAAAAAGGCGATACTTTTGTTAAAAAATATTTTTTCGACATAAAAACACCATGGTGCACATCTTCAATATGTGAAGATGTGTTTATGGATTCAGATCGATTGACTGAAAGGTTTCACACAGAGTAGTGTACACAAACTCTGTACCCTATATAGAATTGCATACAAAAATGTAGAAAAAAAATGTGTACAAGACGCGATTTAACAAAAAAAAAATTTGTATGAGATCTTAGTCTTTTTCAAGACGCCTTGGGCCGATTTCATCAAAATACCAAAGTATACTTATCTATTAAAGTATACTTTGAGGGAGTAATCATTTATTGTTCCCGAAATGCATTATATCCTATAGAACTAACGACTGCATATGTTTGATGATTAAAAGTATGCAGAATTATTATACTGAATTTATTACATTATCACAGCCAAAATGGCTGTGATAATGTAATAAATTCAGTATAATAAAAATTAATAAATGTATCTTTAAATTGAAAATTTCTCCCTCAAAGTATACTTTGCTAGACAAGTAAACTTTGACATGTTGGTGAAATAGGCTACATTTGCATTTTGCCAAGCGATTTTGTACCTAAGAACATACAATTACAGAAAAAGTGTTTTTTTCTGTAAATCACGTCGAAAGATGACAAAACTTTCATAGCAAATGCGGAATACTGAATAGTATTCCGCATTTGCTATGAATTTTTGTGTCATCTTTCGACGTCATTTACAGAAAATATCGTATTTTATGAGATATCGCGCATGTTCTTAGGTGCAAAATCGCATGGCGGGTCTCATCTGTGTTTACTAACTCTACTATAACCACTTTAACCCTTACAATTCTGTCAGAATTAATTTGTGTCGTCTGCTGAATATATTTTATTTTTCCATTTTTCTCATCAAAAACTTGGTTTGACAGCACCGTAGAATCATTTCCAATAGAAATGATTCTAAAATGCTGCCAAACCATGTTTTTACTGAGAGAAAAGACAAAATATCAATTATCAGCAGACGACTATTTTCGGTTCCCGCATTCTAAGGGTTAAACGTGAACAAATCACCGGACATTTTCGTCAGACGCGATTAGATTTAACATATTTTTGCAAGGTAGTGGTTTTGATCGATCATGTAGCAAATTTAAAATATGTTTTCATTTGACATGCAGGAATGTTTCTGACACGATCGTATCTGAAAACCAAAGTACTTTTCATGGCCTAAAACTCACAGTTTTAATCTGGTACCACTTGTCCCCGCCATTGAACACGACAATGGTGATGTCTGTCAATGACGTATGACTCGCATGCTTCATGATACACTGCAACATGGTTTTGGCTGCAATTTCGGCTGGGAAATTGAGCTTGCCTGTGCCGAGAGTGGGGAACGCAATGCTAGTGTGCTTGTCCTTGCTGGCCTGCTTCAGACAGTTACAAACAAACTCGCACATGATCTGAAATTGGAGTTACTGATTGATTGAATGGTTGATTTGTTGGTTGATTGATTGATTGTCTGAATAGGATTCAACAGTATATATATTATATAAATAGGTTACTGAACATAGAAAATCACCAGTAACATTTCTTAGAACCAGGACATCCTTGATATTAGACTTACAGAGCTCCAGATAAGCTGCGTATTTGCTTAAATACCCAATTAAAATTGCCAAAAATTCAATTGAAATCAGAAGTAGTGAGTATCAAAAAGCAATACAAATGTTGTGGTACCTTTATCATGCTGCAGAAAACAATAAACAGACCACAAATATAGCATATTTTTCTTATTTTCCATGAAAACACATCTTGGTATTTCATTAGAATTGTCTCCAAGGAGACAATTATAATGAAATACCAAGACATGTTTTCATTTCGAAGCAAACTATTCAATAATTGCGGTCTGTTGATGTGTAAACAGTATTGTGATTTTATTTTACCCCAATTAAAATTTTGAAATACCCAATTGCTTCAGAAATGATGGAGTAACAATACTCAATCACTAATTCATTATCTGGGGCCCTGGAATTAGTGCAATGTGTCAGTTTGATATCACGTTGCGTAGCTTAAACTAAACTAGAGACTATCTTTGTAAAGCATGGATATGCCCCCTTGCACACAGGACGAAAAAAAGAAAAGAAACAATTTTGACTTAAAAAATGGCTAAGCCCTATGCTAAATGTTCATGTGACCTTGTGAAGGTAAAAAAATATCAAGGTCATGTTAATGCTGTCATCATTGTGTCACATATGTCTGCATGTATAGAGTGGCAGAATATTAACCCTTCACCCCTAAGTAACTGGAATGGATTTTGATATGTGTATTTTGCAACCAATCCAATTGTCCCAAAATGATTTTCAAACTATTCCATTTATGAAAAGGGGTGTTTTTTGTTCTCCAAAATATTAACATTATTTGCAAAAAGTGCAGATCCTGATGAGACGGCTCGTCATGAGCCGGCTCATCTGGATCTACACTGTTTTCAAACAATCCTGATGAGACGGCTTGTCATGAGCCGGCTCATCTGGATCTACACTGTTTTCAAACAATCCTGATGAGACGGCTTGTCATGAGCCGGCTCATCTGGATGTACATAGTTTGCCAATACACACTATACAGGTCTGTGGTGTTGAAAGGGTTAATATTATCTCACAGTAGGCTGAATTTTCACTCCTATCAATCTGTGTTATTGAATATAAATGTATGGACACATACATACGTTTCTACTGCTATAACTTTTATCCCAAATTGGCAGGGAGCCATGATAGACTTGGCAACACCTCAGCTTGTATCCATTGGTTACCGCGATGTTTCCCTGCTTCACCCCGTTTGGGTAGTTCTTGTCACAATCCGCCTGCAGCTGGGAGCCGGCCTCATTCAACAGGGATGCAGAGAGGCCGCCAGTACCCAGCTTCAGACTGGCTGTTGTACTGTCCACAATCACGTCTGCCTACAATTACAATTGAACAGAGCTCCAAATAAGGTGCGTATTGGCATATTTTACGCAAACAGATTTTAGCTGAATATGTATTGATTATCAAAAGTGGGAGCACAAAATACTCACAGCAATGTGAAAATATGCATTGATTTTCAAACAGAGTAGCGAAAATACTGTAATAAAGTTAAAAATGTACTTAGTTGAGCTATTTGCTTTTTGCAGCTCAAATATTAAGTGATTGTTTAAATTAGTTTCATGTTTTGATCATGAGTTCCCTGTTTAATAATGAAGAAAATCAGTAATCAATTTGTAAAAATAAAATACGCATTGAATTTGAAATTAGGGGGTACAGTACTCTTTAGACACAAAGCTTATCTGGAGCTCTGATTGAATTTTTTTTGTACTACTCACTACTGGAATAAAGGACATTTTCGAAAAAAATATTAGATTATAAACTTTATTACACTCTTATTAATTAGTTATTTGCATGGGTTTCGCTGTGAGAGAAAACCCGTAATCAACTCCTTACACATAATACACCGTGAAGAGAACACCCGTAATTGCACCGTCTTTTATTACAGTCAAAATTAAGTTATTTAAAATGTGGAGAGAGTCTCGACTAATGTACAATGTTAATGTGATTGAACACATTCCAAACATGTACTCAAATATATCTAGTTCATAGAAACAGCTGCATAATGTGGATTTCAAAAAGTTTACACGACGTCACGTTTGACGTCACACAACGTGACGTCAAAACGCGGGAAACACGTCAGTTTGTAACTATGCATATGCACAGCACAATTCTTTTGCTTACAATTTCAAAAATAAATGCATATATATCCGCTCTGAAGTATAATAAATAGGATATTCCATCGTACATTTTTGAATAGCGGAAATAATACACTCGTGTCCGTCCGTGCAAGCAACTCGTTCGCTACACTCACTATTTGCTTATGCGGAAGCCGACACACACTCGTGTATTATTTCCCGCTATTCAAAATGCACGATGGAATATCCTCTATTTAGTTGAGTTTTCCAAGGTAATACACTCCCCAGGTTTCAAATTACGCCAGTCAACCCATCAAATAAATGACCGTAAAGCAATAGCCAGCTTTGCTTCGCTCTATATCGTTTGCGGAAATGTTTTGATGGATGACTTAACCTTTACAATGCTGAATTAAATTTTGTCATTCTGCTGCTTATTTCATAGTTTCCATTTTTCTTATTAAACTATGTTTCAACAGTTATAGTACAGCATGATAGAAGGCCATTAGAGGGATGCATGTGTGAACTATCGAGAGGTGATGTTGTATGGCTTTAAAGGCTGAAGAAAGAGGTTAGAAGCAAGTTCTGCGAAAGGCAGGGCTCCAGATAAGGAATTAGTTGTAACGTTTCCCCCTTATATAATACCACTCAAGTACTGCATAAAGGTGCTTGAGCTAAGGCGGACGTAATTGGGAGTGGACTGATTCTGTGATTTTATAACAAGTAAACAGTGCTTGCTCCAAGCACTTGAGCTGGAAGGCTAGGCACTGAATACTGGACACGGAGATGTTAAATCCCCTCTTAATCTATCAGAATAGATAAGACAAAGACCTGGACAAACGAGGAATTAACAACGTAACATTGTTTAATAAACTTAATGATACACAAAATAAATTACTATCACAACTGAGCCTATAAATAGAAACCGAAAGTAGTGTGACCCAATTGTGGATTTATTTATGGCAAGTGAAGAGATGACTTGACCTTTCCGCGAGGTAAAAATAGTAATAAATACACACACGCGATTCGCTAACAATTGACGATCAAAATAGATGCGGTCATGAATAAATGAGGTCGAGGAAAGACCGCGACGCTGGGAGTTTCTGTGCGAATAGACAAGTCACCAAAGTGATGAACTCGCTAGCCACAGAAGTGTCAAAAAGTTATGAATACTAGTAAATACTGAATAAAAGCTACAAAAGCAGGATATTTACGTTCAGTATTGAATACATAGTTGTCGCTCTTGTATGATTGTAGAATATAATATTAAATACAAGGAAATTAAGCGGACAAAACTTCAACAAATTCTAAGATAAATAAAAGCTGCCAAGTGCAATGGCTATCGGAACAGGACTGATGATTTCGGTAAGTTACCCAAATACGTCATTGGTATATTACGTCATTGGCAAAAACTGGTAGTGTGATGTCACTCATTTCGGAAATAACCAGTTCCGGTTTATAGAAAATTCGCACCTGCCATTTCCGATCACGATTACAATAAAAGCCGATGATTACAAATGAAAACGTAAGGTAATAGAGACACGATACAAAATGATAGCCAGAGAACAATCGACCTCTAGCGGACAAAGTAACTGGAACTGGGGGGAAATAAAGCAACACTAACACCCGAGTCCCTAATGTTTGATAGCAGCATGGACGACTGAGACCCAAATAAACTAATAATCGTAACATCAACCGAATCTATAGAGTCTCATCCCATTCAAACACTAACAAGTATTTCCAATATTTCGACCATTAGTGCAGACATCACAACACTACAAGAAACAAACGGTAATGAGGAAACACCAATAAACAAACAAACGTCAAGCAATAATGTAGCCACATCAACACCCAATAACAGTCCAGCAGCAAAACGTACAACTATAGAAAATTATAATATGTGTAAAACTGTAACAGCAATACGGAAATATAATACAAAACCCATAAAAGATAATCTAGCCGAAGTCGGTTAAAAAGTAAATACAGGCATGATAAAACAGAATAAATTTACTAACAAGCAGAAGACAGGTAAAAACGTAATAAAATCAGTGCCGCCGTTAGCGGAGAAAGAAACACAGTCTACGTACACACCATTTAATGGTAATAAAGTCCTAAATTCACAGAAAAGGAGTCAGGCATATGCACCAAAAAGCTCATCCTAAGCAAAACATATATATAATAAATAAATATGCGTAGAAACAAAAACAAAGATATGACCCTGACCGTCTTTCAATGGAACTGTCGGGTTTTTGTAAAAACAAAAGGAGAGCTTATCAATGTTCTAGAAAATAACGTAATGTCACCTGATGTAATATGCCTGCAAGAAATGTCAAAGCCTTCAACACTCACTGGATACAACCTCGTATCCTACGCAACCAATTCTTTCCATGGCAGTGGGGTAGGAATATACGCTAAAAATGGAATATCATGTGTAGAACGTAAAACAAATCACCTTACAGAATCAAAGTACTGAAAGTACTGAACATAGGGTACTACAAGATTAAACTAGATTGATTGCTTGATTGATTGCTGGTGTTACAGTTTCATTAACCCTTAAAGGTACATGCCCACTCAGTAGGTACAAAATGTTCTTTACATCAGAGACATCATCTGAGACATTTCCTGGCAAAATAAACATTCATGCGCCATTATCCCACGTACTGATTGGCATTATTATACATGTTATATCAGACGTAAATTTACACACTGATATGAGGGGCGATAACCGTGTTTGCTTAAAATGTTAACGGACATTACTCTTTAATCTCTGTATTTATTTTATGATGTGCAATGATCATACTTTAAAATCTGTCGAAAATATTATTTTTTCAGTGACGCATTTCTTTAGTATAAATAATTAAAACATATCATGCCTCATTTGCATATGAACATAGCCTGATACCACCGCGCGTGTCACTATCAGTAAAATAAATATTACTAAATGATTATATCTGTATAGCGGGCACTTGTAACGTTTAGAAACTTGTTAGATTTTTTTTGTCGTATTTCAGTACTTGCAGTGTTATACTGTCATTAATGTGTTCCCTGACTGTAAGTTATCACCTTAAATACTGACTTATTGACCTCCTTCCATGAACGTAGAATTGACACTCATGTTGGCGTGTATTGGCCACCATAGACAAATGTCAATCAGGCCGAATTCAGGAATGTCACTAAAATCCACTGTAGATCCATCGATGGAGAGAGAGAATGAGGATTAAACATCAGTTAGACCTACACGTGCGAGTTTTGTTTCGCACAGGTGTCGGGTGAGTTTAAAAATAGGCTGTCGGAAGGTCAAACTTGATGTAGTTTGTGTGTTAAACGCGTCGCTTGTTTCGGAGAGTATTCGGAGGGGAGTTAACTCTGTTACTAAATTTAGCGATGACCGCACGATTTGTGCTGCAAATGGGGGCAAATCACGCGCAACAAAATAATCCGATGTATTTTTTGTACGTAGAACAACGTTGTTGATATTGTGCAGTGCAAGTTTTTCATAATATTATTTTCAATTAGTGGTTGCGTATGCCAGTTAAACGTTTAGTAACACAATGCATTTTGTTGTTATGGTTATTCCAAGATATCACTACGGACGTGCCCATCGAGGGGATCTGGGGCGTGGCTAACTGTCCGACGCGATTCTAAGTTGTCAATCACAGGCGTCCGCACCACGGGGGGTCGTGGGCGGGCCAAATGATCCCGCTCGATCGCAATACATACGGATACACATGTACCCTATGTAAAAACTAAATAACCTCTATTGTGCTATTAAGGTACTCAGCAATAAAGGAAACATTGATATATTAAATGTGTACATTGGCCCTGGTAACCATAATCACGAACCCAAACTAAACAACCTCAATAAAATTATCACACAATTAAGCAATAAATCTCTAATATTGGGTGACTTCAATGGGCACAACCCACTATGGGACGTGCATTACATTTCTAAGACAAAAAAGTAGGTGATGAAATAATACAAATTCTAGATAACACTGATTATGTAGTACTTAACAACGGAGCTGTAACTTACGATACGTCACACATTTCTTCAAGTAAAGGTATTGGAACAACACCCGACATAACATTAGCAACACCTGCTTTGGCTTCCTTGACCTCCTGGTCCGTCCATGACTCTACATTAGGAAGTGACCACTATCCGATAATTACTAAAGTTTCTACCCAATACCATAGAAGTACTCCAGCCACCATTCCTAAATGGAAGTTAGGTCATGCTAACTGGGAGCTATTCCAACAACTATGCACTAATAGACTACACACAGATAACAATCTAGATACAACACAATACCACGATGAATTTGTGAGCACCCTCTATAACATAAGTAAGGAGAGTATACCACAGACAAGTGGTAAAGCTCATAATCGCCCAACCAATCCCTGGTGGACACCAGCTTGCACAAATGCCATTTAAAACAGGGAGAACTGTCTGCGTAGATGGAAACACGCATACAAATATCATACAACACTGAAACAAACTAGGCGAGAGGAATATCTGAAAGCTATGTCCCTCGCGACTGACGTAATTAATGACGCAAAAAGTTGTGGTTGGGAGAAATTTATATCAGAAATAAATAACGACAAAACGAGCAAAGAATTATGGGACCAATTTAATAGAATCAGAGGAAAAGCTATAAAACCAATGCCTCCACTATTACATAACAATAGCGTTGTGTACGACAACAAATAAAAAGCAGAGGTGCTCAGAGACCATTATACAACTATGTCAAGTGACAATAACCTTAATCCCGAATTCAAAACAGCTAAGGTTAAGAGAATCCCTGAAATTCAGACAAAAATAGATACCAACACGCTATGGCCAGAATCTAATGAGGTTGACTGATTCTATCGGTACTTCATTATGTCAGAACTAAAATACGCCCTTAAAAATAAGAAAAACTCTGCACCAGGAGCAGACAAGATACACTATGCAATACTAAAGCATCTCCGCAAATAATATATGGAACAACTGCTTCTGGTGATAAATAAGTCTTCGGTAAATGGTACACTACCTGATACCTGGAAAGAAGCTACCATCATCCCTATATTGAAACCAAAGAAGGACCCAACACTTCCGCCCTCATACAGACCCATCTCTCTAAAACCAGCAATATGTAAAATAATGGAAACGATGGTAGCTAACAGATTAAATCATCACTTAGAAACAAATCAGAAACTGAGCCCGACCCAATCAGGATTCCGAAATAACAGGTCTACATTAGATCAACTCGCACAACCAGACACAATTATTTAAAACAGCCATGATGGAAAAGAAATTGGTCGTTACAGTATTCCTAGATTTAGAAAAAGCCTTTGACCCAATGTGGACAAAAGGTGCAATAGAACAACTCATCGGTAAGGGCATACATAACAGAATGTTGTTGTGGCTTGACAACTTTTTGACGGGCAGAAACATTAGAGTAAGAATAGGAACAGAACATCACTCCGAATTTCAAAATGTACATAACGGTAGCCCCCAGGGCAGCGTAGTTAGTCCAACGCTGTTTAACACCATGATAGATACATTGCATAACGAACTGAATGAGAATAACTCGATCACAACTATCAAAAATGACCTATCGCAATTTGCAGATGATAGCTTGATCTGGCATGTACATGCAGATCTCAATATAGCCTTGGGGGCTGTACAGACAACATTAGATAAATTCACAACATGGCAAAATAAATGGGGGTTTAAAATATCCCCACTAAACACTGAGGCAGTCACCTTTCATAGAGGAGGACACTTATTCTATAAAACCACGGAGCAACGGTATGCATATAAAGGAGATCAACAATATAAAATTAAAGAACTAGTTGTTAACAATCAGGCAATACCATACAAAAAATGCGCAAAGTTCCTAGGTATGTACTTGGACGATAGACTTACCTGGGACCTCACATATCAGATCTAATTCTACGTTGTAGGAAGGATCTAAATATAATGAAACTAATCTCAGGTACATATTATGGTGCAGACAAATCCTCCCTCCTACAACTATATAAAGCATTAATCCTGTCGAAGATGGACTATGGATGCATGCTATACAAAGATGCTGCGGCTGCTCATCTGGATAAGTTAGAATTCATTCAAAGAGCAGCGCTAAGGCTTGCCACGGGTGCCTATAAAACAACAAGAGCCGCAGTAATCGAAGTAGAAACAGCAGTGTTACCACTAGATTTAGGAAGGGAACAAACATTACTCAAATACTGGGTCAGAACCCAACCCCATGGCGCTCACCTACCAATCAGCGAACTAATACAACTCAAACCAGCATACAAATACAATATGATTAAACTAAAACGAGACGCAACCAATACAGTCAATAATTATACCAACAAAAAAGCCAATATAAAAACGTGTTATGCAATGAATGCACTAACCTTAACAGAAGAATATGATTTGGGTGGATGCGAGATGCAGCCATTCAAAACGCATATCCCGTATTATCTATTTGAAATTACAGCTCGATCTGATCTCACTGAAATTATAAAAGACCAAACTAAGAATCCAACCGTTAGCCTCAAACACGCAATGGAACATTTAGAACATCATTGGAAAGACAGCCTACATATCTATACGGACGGTAGCAAAAACCCAGAACTCGGAATCACCTCAGCTGCGTTTGTGGTCCCGGAACTAGGTCACGTAGAACAATACAAACTGGCCCCCAATCTAACTGTATTTACTTCGGAATTTATTGCAATTGAAAAAGCCCTCATATTCAACCTAAAATTAAAAGACTACAATAACACTGTAATCATAACAGACTCACCAAGCTCCATCCAAGCAATCAACACAGGTATGTCTAAAACGAGACCTGACAAGGATCGCATTACCATTAACAGCAGAAATATTTATAAGTAAACATATGATACAAGGGGAGGTGAAAATATTAATATAGACTGGGTACCCTCACATGTTGGAATACCTGGAAACGAAGAAGCCGACCGAGCGGCAAGCACATCTCATTTGATAGAAACATAAGATAATACTCTGCCTACACACAGAGAATTATATTCAGTCATTAAACAAAAAATAAAATCAAAATGGCAAAAACGATGGGATAACATTCATAAGCATTACTATGTCGGGCACACATTTCATGTCATGGTGCCTACCATACCAAATAAATGTAAACAATACAGCAAGGATAGAATGTCAGATAAAATAATAGCACGACGCAGACTAGGTAGAAACGGTAAAAGACAAATCTTCATCCACAGGGCAGCGATATTGATGTAGATTTGAATTGTAGTCAGTGCGACGAAGATGAAATAGAAGAACAGGACCACTATTTCTTCTTCTGCCCAGCGCATGAATTAGCAAGAGAAGATCTAGCCGCTGTCTGCTTAAAAAATAATGTTATATCATCTCCATATAATTTTATATTCCCCACTAAAGAATGCGAAAATGAAATACACTTGGCTGAACTAAAATACATTAAGGCGACAGGGTACTGGAATAAAATATAAACATGACACCGTTGCTCCACTAAAATTAAAAGCTGTCAAAAATAAATGATATAATGATTTTACTTTAAAATACAACTCATGCAAACAGTTATACGCCGGTATCGTGGATAGAAACACATTAAAAAACCCGATGGAGTGGCCGAGGTAAGTTACGTCCGTGACACTGGGCCCCATTGTCTCCATCCCATATCTGAAAACCGCTGTAAATATTTTCAGGATTTACCAATTTAATATAATCTGTAAACTTGTCAATAGACGTCCGTACACTCGGTCGGGAGGCGTTACTCATTCTAGAGTGAATAGTCGAATGATGAGCAACATCACTTGTGTCGGGGATACATGTTTCTCTGGCAACGAGAGGACTGTTACATACTATGCTGCTCGTCTGCCTGCTGGATGCTCGCACCTAATAATACTAATATTAATATTAGATCAATGGTGACAGCTGGGTGCTGCCTGCATCCATTAATACAACACGTCTCACCATCAGTCTGCTCATTGGTGCCACTGGTATCATAACAATAGCGTGTTGACTTGCAACAAGGAAAGTAACATAATGTCACTACATGCGATGCAATCAAATAAGTATAATATAACTGTACCTATACCATTTCTTCCATAATGGTAGTACCTGGCGGTTATCATTGATCACGAGGCAATCAACTCAAACAACTAACTATTACAATCAATAATCATACAGACCCATCAAACTCAAACATATAATGTGGTGCCCGGTCAGACGGGTGGTTAGCACAACTGAATCGGGTAGCTCCGATCATTTTAACGATACCCTGCGAGCTGCCGCCCCCTGGCTGGACACTGTATTAACTCCCGAACGGACCGTATGGGGACAGGGCCGCGGGGGCGGTGTCAGCGTATGGCTGGCCGCCACCTGGGAATCCCGTCCGCTTGCGGCTGCGAAGGTCATTGTAGCATAACCATATCTAGAATTAACATACAAGTAAGCCCACCCAATGGGTATGTACTCGATCGGAACTGGCCCGGGAAAGTCTCTTGCGTATGGACTGCCTTATCGAGGATTAGTACTGGGAAATTAACGAGACGATATGTACATGCTCGTGTGGGCTAACACATGAATCCAAAATTAACATACAAGTAATCCCACCCAACGAGTGTACGGAATTCTACCCACCACAATACCGACATGCTATTATGTACTATACGAAGCCTGTTTAGTTGGTGACGGACGGACTCTTCTTGCACGCATTATTGTTGGCCTGCCTTCTAACCACTCAAGCCAGACTACTTCTGGTATTTTAATTAAACTGCAACAATAGGGTGAGTGGTGGGATTTTACATATATGCATAGACGTATATATATCCATGTACATATATAGAGCGCGCACCGTCTGATAACAAAATATACTGGACTCGCAGAGATTGGCATCGTTCCGTGCATAAAATGCCAAGGCTTCTGTCGGTCTCTGCGAAGCTCTGGGACGGCTGGTGTCGTGGGGATATCGTTGTCGGGAACCGTAAAGTCGCCCCGAACCCCTGCGATATCAGCCGTTAGAAACAGTAATAATATACTTGCCCCAAAACCGGCCAACATGCATTATAGATATAATCCCAAGTCTGAAACAAGTGCCGCTCTAATATAAACTTGTATTTTAACTGTAATGTAATTTTAAAATTGGCCCGATAATACATCAATAAAAAACATATAGGAATAGATACGTCTAGGTCCACACTGTCGCCGAGGAGTAATCATAATACACATATGCATACATGTCCATGATATGTACATATGCAAAAATGCATAGCATAACCAGGAGTCCCATCTCCAATACACGAAGCAGATAGGGACCATACAATTGATGCTGAATAACCATACATGTTCTTCTCCCAAAATTTGTTGTATCACAGATGCCCTTATCTGGATTGTGTATGTATATGGTATGGGTGCGTGCCTATCTAAGTGTGTCTGTCAGGGTTATGTCCAATTTCATATTGACTTGGCTCATCTACTGCCATCTACATGCATACAGCTCACCAACGAAGCGACACCGAGAGGACCGCATCCAGGTACACCGATACTTGTCTAGTAAGTAGACAAATATCACCGACTCTCACTAGGTCACAACTGGTCTGGTCCACCACAGGCAAGCGTCCAGGGAGTTCAGAATCTGCGGACGTAATACACTCATGTCACCCATAAGTTCACTCAGTCCATCTTATGATAGACCGCGCGAGACACGGGGGCGGCTCATAGCTCCCTTACGTGTGTCTCGTCCCGAATGGTAGGGTGACAGTTTTTTGTATGTTTTACTACATCCAAGCACGCAATAATAGTTCCACCCAACACGGACGGTCCCTTACACGCATAGACATTATACATGTACACAATACACCGCACAGCAGCGTGTAGTGTAGTAAAGAATATGCATAACATAAACAAGTACAAACTCACACACCCATTGTGTCCGGTAAAAGCACTAAGGCGACAAAGTCAACATATGAAGTCACAGAAGACAGAAGCTGCTCCCGCTGATTGAAAGCCTGGAGTGCTTGGTGAACCCGGGTGTCACAAATAACCGGTGGATCCACTCCATACAGACACGACGCTAGAAGACAGAAGCACAAGCACGGAGGATTTCCGCCTGCATCAATATACCTCAAAGCGCCGAACTGTTTATGTGCAGTTAGTGGTCGAGCCGGGCATAGTGGTCTCATCATATTGTCCATATAATCAATCAACAGAAGCTGGCCCTATGGGGACCAGCTATTTCGCCCTTAGGGCAGTAGATGAACCAAGTCAATATGACATTGGACATAACCCTGACAGACACACTTAGATAGGCACGCACCCACACCATATACATTATGTGTACAGTCCCATAGAAAACGAACAGCCAAATGCCAAGCTGATTCTGACAGGCTAATGTTCCTGTTAATGATTTTCTATTGCACTATGGGGTCAGCTAATGAGATAACAAAGCATGCCGAACTACTTTCACTGCACATTAGTCCGTCTGTGATTGCAGCTGGAGTCTCCAGTAAACGCCAGACTCGACGATAGTGCATGAGAATATGTACAGGTGAGTTTTATTACCACCAGCGACTATTATGACCGTAACCTTTGCAGCTTAGGTTCAGATCAGAATGAGCAGTCACATCAGGATCTAGACTGTTACCGACTGGATTCATCATTGTCTAAATGGATTAGCAACCCTGATCTTGTTCCATGCTCTCTTGGTAGCCTACAACATGTGTGTGTTGATTTTCACAATAATGCTGGGAGAATTGCTTGTTCTAACAGCTATAAGCTGATGATACAAGAACACACTAGTCTTCTAACCAGTGTAGATATATCTGGGGTTCAAACTGACCAGCACACTAGCAAGTTACAAATTAAAATGTGCTGTTGATACATAATTACATGTAGCATATGTTATGTTACATACACCTTGCAGAAATAAATATCTTCATTGCAAAACCTTACTTCAATCTCAAAGTCAGACTTGACACAAGGAATTTAGCTGAGTGTGAGTCCTGGCTCGGGAATGGATCTTACGACATATGCGACAGTGTAGCCCCAGATCAACCAGCGCATCCGTGCAGTCTGACCAGGGCCATATGTGTGTTTTGTTTTTTTTTCATCGAAGTAGTAACAATAATGATACCAGCAAAACGCCTTGACTTGAATCGTACTTAGTGCGTGTGCAAAAGGAAATATGTTTTGAGTCCAAGTTGGCGATTGCAAAAGTTTTATAAACTATCAACAGAGCTTCAGTCAAGGTGCGTAATTTGATAAATTTGAGGTAGGATTTTGTTATTTCTTCACCAAAAATGGCAAGTTGTGGGCTATGATAAGCTTATTATTTACAACTGGAGCATAACATGATTCAGCTCTCAAGTACCGAGGGGGGTGGGGGGGGGGGGGGGTAAAACGATACAAGAGGACCAAACCATGTAGGTCGGCATTCCGGGAAGGATGAACACACACCGATCGTTAAATTACCCATCACATGCTCCCTCCTACCACCCATTCCCATGTTGGAATAAATTGGGGATAGTGTGTATAAACAGGTCATCAAACTTTGGTCAAGAGTACAACTACAGACGCAGTCAGTTTATTTGATACTGAATGAATGACAGTTAAAACGTTTGATTAGAAAAGTTTTATAAACTATCAACAGAGCTCAAGCTAAGGTGAGTAATTTTATCAATTCCGGATAACAACAAATTTCTGCACCAAAAAATGGCAAGTTGGGAGTCTCAATGATCTCAATGAGACGATTCTTTAAAGGACTCCTAACTTGCTATATTTCATTGAGAAATAAGAATTTCGCCACCAAATCATGCACCTGACACGGAGCTCGATCTGTATCAATCTCAAGTCCGCGCAGTCTGATCAGGGCTAACGTTTCTTGAAGGAGTAACATTAAGGATACCAGGAAAACGCTTTGCAAATTATACATATTTGGCCTTATATTTGTATATGCGTATACTATGTACACAGTGATCCGTTATGAGACCAACCATGTAAGTAATTTGATACATTTCCACAGTTGTCATAGTTCATGAAACATATTTACATAATTTATGATTTTTCTTCCGTACATGACAACGAATATTTATGACACTTTCAAAGCATATTGCAAGATGTCATCATTTACTAAAAAACACAAGACTGTTATAAATATTATTCTTTGAATATCGCGGATGCTATGAGCCGCGTCGCGAGAAAACCTGTCTTCGGGAATCTGACGACGTCACAAGATATGACGCCGTGAACTTAGCTGACGTAATTTCCGCCGAGATTTCCAATTATCGACGTTTGTCAGACCGCCATGTTAGGTTTGTTCCGTGGTGTTCAAAGTTATCTAACGAACAGAACAACAACGTACCTCGATTCTTATTCGAAACAGGCATATCTTATATATGTTTTTATTAACAGTAATGGCGTAAAGCCGTAAGGATAATTTTCTTTTATTATTTGCTATTGGTATCATTATAAAAAATGTTTGTCTGTTGACGTGTGTTTTTTATGTTCCTTTTATTATTTTCACATAATAGTTTCTTTGACACAGTTTACAGATAACTGTCCACGTTAACTGTTATCGACCACCATTTTACAGGTGAAAACTCTGTGTAAGCTACATTTTTTATTTATTTCATATACATACAAATAATCGGTATCATATTTGTAGACCTATGTAGCCTGGGCTCGGTTTCCCGCACAACTACACGTTTTCAGATCTGCTTAAATCGAAGCAAATTGTCAGTCTATTGATCAATTCTTTGAATCTAATACAATGTTTAAAATAAAAAATTAGCTCAACCTTTACCGATTTTAAGAAATAAATATCTCCTGCAAAAAAAACCAACAAAGCCATGGATGTTACGATTAGTATAGCGACAGATCAGTCTCATATGTGCATATGCGCCGTCTGATCAGAACATACGATGTTCGCCATTCACTCACTGGGTGATCCTTTCTCGATCACCGACATGATATGGGTCGCCTATCGTACATTTATTGCAGATATTGTAAGGTCCGGTTTTTTTTTCACAATGTGGTCAAAGTACAGCTGTAAGCGGGACGATGTCGCGAACATTCGACGTTTCTGTTGTCTGAATATGAAAAGCTTCAATCTGAATGCACGCTAACATGTGTGTCATGTTAATATAAGACATACGGTGGGATGATATTTCAAGGCAACATATTTGGGACATGTGACACGTACAACTACAATAATATCACATATCTCTCTTGAAATAAATACTGTTTAAAACCAACTACAATAATACAAAAAGTCAAGAACTAGACACAGTAACTGTGGGATGATATTTCAAGGATTGTCAAGTCGTGACACAAATACAATAAGACTGTGCGCACTAGCAATTGATATGGTTGTTCTAGTATTGTTCGACGATTATCAAGGATCTCTTGACTTGCGGGTATTGTTATTATTTTATCTCTCCTCCCCTCTCATTTCTTCGTAACTTTGGGACCCCCGTATTTTGAGTTGAGTCTTCAAAAGACAAACTGCTACCGTAACACTCCAAAACAAATATTTCAAGTGGTGGTAGGACAAGCTGATCACAAGCATAGGTAACAACTGTCTCAAATATGTTACCATAGCCAGTTTGGCCATGTGGCAGACTTCCACTCGCTACCCTTGAATGTGGTCTCCTAGTAGGCGAATGAGAGACTGCGATGCAGTAGAAATAACACGCAAGCGATGCAGGCTTTTGCTCTCACGCTATTCTAGTGATTGCGATTGTGTACATAGTGCGTAACACATGACAGTACTGTAAGGGTGCCTGTCATCAGACATGAATACTGCCTTTCAGAGCAAACAGTTATTTATACCCACTTCTTTTTAAAAAACTAATTAAATGGGTATATTGTTTTCGTCACGGGTGCCCGTCCGTCTGTCCGTCCGTCCGTCCGTCATGTTTCGTGTAAGAAGTAAAACTGTTTAACCGTAATAGGTAGGGTCTTGAAACTTGGTGTGTGCCTTCCTTATGGTGTGTAGATGCGCAGTGAATTTTGATTTTTTATTCGAACCCCGGTCATGAATTATCTCCCCCTTTTCAACTTCGCATTTGGGAAACGTGGGTATATTGCGATGGCGCGCCATCGACTGTGCTCTAGTTGTAATGTAATTTAATGTGAACGTATTGTTCTCCCGTATGCGTGTGTATTTCCATTTCTATATGTTGAACTAAACGGTCTTATAGACCTAATCAAACAATTAGTTAATGAATATACTTCCGTGGTTTTCTACAATTATAAATTGTTAAAACGCTCAATAAACACGACGTCAAAAAGAAGAAATCAGCACACTGAATCAGCGTACCTGTGCACGTTCATACTTGTCGCTTTGCACATTCATGTGTTACCAAAAGACTCAAGCTCATCCGTCTTTACATTCATTATTCAATGCCAAACATGCTTCTAGTTCGATTATGTCAACTTGCAAACTGTTGTAAATGTTGGCGTATACTCTATCTGTAATGGTATGTACTGTAACGTCATTTACGTCGCATGACGTCGCTTTTACGTGACGTCTCTTTTGCTCAAACGACCTGCATAGTTAATGTGTAGTATAAACTATAATATCTTAATGAATATTGCAAATATCATGATCAACTAAAAAGCGTTAAATTCATCATACAAATACCATTTTCATAGTAACAAAATGTCATATTGACCAACAATTACCCGAAGACAGGTTTTCTCGCGACGCGGCTCCTATTATGTATGAAATCAATTGAGATAGACGGAATGGCGAACCGTGCAGACCCTGATCAGACTGCGCGGATTTGCAGGCTGATTTGGGTAGCATAGATCATAAGCCCCATTTCTCCGTCATGACAACATATGCCATATGTATGCATGTATGTCATAGATAATTGCAGGTTTTGCAGTCGTGGTGCCATAATTATGTGCTCTTCATATTTACTGCTACATTTTGAATAAAATATAAAAATACAGCAAATATCTAGTACATATCTCTGCTATCGAATAATAACAAAAAAAGATTAGTATTTATTATATCTTCCCATTTTAGTTCAGAAACCAGACATATTTATTCTGTCCTATGCAGTGGTCAAGCCGCCTGGCCATTATCCATGCGCGGACACAAAATAGTTCTCACACGTCCAGTTTCATTTTCGCATATAAGGATTATGTTTGGCGATTTAGCTTCTTGTTAGTTTTCGTTTGTTTAATGGAATGCATACATATATCGATTCACCTTGGTGTATATAAATATTGAATACGATTTTATATTATAATGGTATCATAGATAGTATTTTGGCCCGCATATTCCTACGCCGTATTGGAACCATTTTGGCGGGATTTGGAGAGGTCTTCGGAACACATATTTTGGTAAAATCTTACTTTTTTTTCACAATATATTTGTCGTTGGTCAACCGATTTTGACGGGAGAAAAATCATTTTTGCATTTCTGATAATGATAAAATTGATTATAGCGTTATTTATAGATTTTATTTGCGTTATAACATATTTAGAATTTAACTGGGAATTTCAGAATCTTATCATATCGCCTAATGGGCCATTTGACCCGGTGTTAGGAACATTAAATCTGGTTGGTATCGGGGATGCAGACAGGTTTATTCCAGTATCCAGCTGTGAAACTCGGGTTTCCCAGACCCCACGTTTTCTTTGAAGTAGTGGGGTTTACAAATACCCGACTTTCTATGGGAGCGTACACCTAATGCATACACAATCCAGATAAGGGTATCTGTGATTTTCATGCATACAGCTCACTCAAACACAAACCAGATGCGGTCCTCGCGGTGTAACCCAGACGCCTACGACACCAACAAATAGAAGATCAGAACCAAAAAAAAAAGTGGGAGGTGTAGTGAATCACACTACTGTTTACACATCAACAGACAGCAATTATTGAATAGTTTGCTTCGAAATGAAAACATGTGTTGGCATTTCATTAGAATTTACAATTCTAATGAAATACCAAGATGTGTTTTCATGGAAAATAAGAAAATTATGCTATATTTGTGGTCTGTAGCATGGTAAAGGTATCACCATTTTTTTTGTATTGCTTTTTGATACTCGCTACTTTTGATGTCCATTGGGTTTTTGGCAATTTAATAGGGTATTTAAACAAATACGCAGCTTATCTGTAAATCTGGAAAAGTAACAGAAATTATAAGAAATTTATTTGAATATTATGTTTGTGTTTGTGAATATTATGTCTGTGTCCTTCACATTGAGACTGGTGGGGGCTAGAGGGTCATGGAAAGCATGATAGAGGTCCATCAGAGGAATGTATATTTGAAATATCAAGAAGTTTCGTCGAAGGAAACAGACACTTTTAGACATTTACCTGAAAGCGAAGTTCATGACGTATGTGTACTTACATACTAAGTGTGTGAACGTACGTGCGTACATACATATGGACGATCGGACACTGGTAACGTCATATGCCACCCTCTTACCATTCGGGGACATAAAAACAGCAGCAGACGACACTTTTCATTAAATAAACTTCATGGTTAACCCATTTCAGTCGAAGAATACGATAATTTTTGTTTGAAAAATCTTATTATGTTGTATATTTCTCCATAAAGGCATATGTTGTTACCACTCGTCGAGAAGGTTGAAATGTGTGTAACAACATATACTTTCGAGATGAAATAAAGAAAATAGGATTTCCCCCCTAAAAAGCTTCATATTACTATAATTGTATCCCGTCTGTAATGGGTTAACACTGAAACCTACCTGGCACATTGCAAGTTTTCCCTCCTCAATGCTGACTCGTACACCACCTATTCTGAATGCGGTGACCGTTGGCATCGCTGACGTGGCTGAAACATTACAATTTATCATCAGATCATATTCACATTTTACATAAAAAAGTAGCCAAATTTTCTACAGGTTTGGCGATTGTATTACATAGGGACGAGACAGATAAATAATTAGTTACGTTATGTTTGCTTATTCGTGTTTAACGGCCTATCAACAGCTAATGTCATTTAAAGCCTGGCCTGCCTCAAAAAATCCCAAAATCAGAACAGAATATTTACATCAAAATAAATATATAGTCAGCCCTGAAATTAGAATAACCCGACCTGGTACCAGGTCCATACCACACCAAATTCACTTGGCCCCTACCACTAATAGAAATAATTTAACGATCGGGATACCGGTAAAGAATCCCGATCGTTAAATTACCCATGGCAATGCTCCCACATGCCAACCACGATACTGAATTATACACTGGGTACAGCTGTTATACGTATACGGGACATGATATAAAAGCCAATGTGACATTTTGGGAGTGCTTCCACTGAGAAATCCTCGACGGATTAAAATAACTCCTTGAGACGTCCACGTTGCTGTGGCACGATTTTATGCATGTGAACGATTGTCCGCCGGTTCTCATGTCCCGTATCTGGACATGATATAAAAGCCAATGTGACATTTTGGAAATGTGCTTCCAAACGGTGAGAAATCCTCTGAAACGGATTAATAACATCACTTGAGACGTCCGCGTTGCTTGTCGCACAATATGCACTATGTGAACGATGTGCTCGGCCGGGTCTCATGTCCCGTATACGGGACATGATATAAAAGCCAATGTGACATTTTGGAAAAGTGCTTCCAAACGTTGAGAACTCCTCTAAACGGGTAGAGAGAGAGAGAGAGAGAGAGAGAGTGAGAGAGAGAGAGAGAGAGAGAGAGAGAGAGAGAGAGAGAGAGAGAGAGAGAGAGAGAGAGAGAGAGAGACTATGCTAGCCGGTCAAATAGCATACAGCAGTAGCATGGATGACCGATTCAATGAGTCTGATGCTTTCCAGTTGGCTGGTGAAACTCTGTCCAGCACGCGGTGCATGTCCAGCACACGGTGCCTGTCCAGCACACGGTGCCTGTTCAGCACATGGTGCCTGTCCAGCACATGGTGCCTGTCCAGCACACGGTGCCTGTCCAGCACACGGTGCCTGTCCAGCACACGGTGCCTGTCCAGAACACGGTGCCTGTCCAGCACATGGTGCCTGTCCAGCACACGATGCCTGTTCAGCACACGTTGCCTTCCCAGCAGCAGCAGCAGCAGCAGCAGCAGCAGCACGTTGGCGGATCAAGCGTCTCATGTGCCCGTATATGAGACCTGGGTACGACTTGTAAAATGTCCAGCACGTGGTGTGTATATGTGTATATGCGACCTGGGTACGACTTATTGATAAAAATCGACTAAGTTATAACAAGAAACAAGGCAAAGCCACGAAGGCCAGGTTTTTTCCAAGCATAGACACTTGGATAACATAATTATACCCATGTTGTAGACTAGATGGCCGTGGCCTGCATGTCGCGACTTGGGGCGAGGCATGGACACTAAAAAAATAGATATAGTAGATGGAAAAACTTTAACGAAAAAACTTTAACCGGACACACGGACGTACGGACGGACGGACGGATGCCAAAATGCCGACGATATCGCGCTTTTCGCAAGCGGGTGCGACAATGATGATAAACACCCATGTGAAGTATCAAGGTAATGGGTGAAGCAGTTGCAGAGATATAGTACACGAAAAAACTTTAAAAAAATAATTCAAAGTAATTTGACCTTGACATTGGGCACAGGGACCGCACGGTTGGTGGTAGAATGAAAATATGGATGATGATAAACACCCATGTTAAGTTTCAAGGTAATGGGCGAAGCAGTTGCAGAGATATAGTATCACGAAAAACTTTTAACCAAAAAACTTTAACCATACGTACGTTAACAAGTTAACGATTAAAATAGACAGACTACCTATGCTAGCCGGTCAAATAGCATACAGCAGTAACATGAATGATAGATTCAATGAGTCTGATGCTTTGCCGTTGGCGGGTGAAGTCTCTCGTGTCCCGTATACGAGACCTGGGTACGGCTTAAACCTCCAGCGGCGAGTATGAAACACGAGACACAAATGCTAAGTCCATGTTACCGAGGGGCACTGTTTGTGCAGGCCATACTGAAAGACTACCTCTGTGACCGGGCCCAGTCAGCTACTAGACATTCAAATATAATGTAACATTGTGAAAGGCTTTTAATAAGCTAGAAAAAGTGTAGGGGCTCACGTATACCCCGGACGTCGCCTGGACTGACAAATAAAAACTTTAACGCAAATATTTAAACAAGAGTGCCGTAAGACACCAAATACGCACCGTCAAAGACAGGCCAAACAGCGAAGATGCAGAAATGTTAACCAAGTTGTCACCAAGCAAAGAAACATTAATAAGAATTTGAAAATCCATAGCATTATTTATTCCTCTTGTTGTGATAAACAGGTATACTAAGTTAGGTAAAGATGTGTAAAGAAGAAATTATATAGAATTGGATCCAAAAATGTGGAAAAATTGGCTAAGTTAAAAAGGTCATATAAAAAGGTGCACATCTTCAATATGTGTAGAAGACGTGTGTAAAGTTTCAGATCGATTGACAGAATGGTTTCGGAGGAGTTGTGTACACAAACTCTGTACCCTATACAGAATTGTATACAAAAATGTAGAAACAAGAATTCCGCCACGGAAGCGGTATCGCGCCTGCCGAGGCATTTGAGCGTGTTGTGAAAAAACAATAACTTTAACGCATTTGCATTACAAAACAACCGGACAACGCGGACGATGCGGACACGCGGACGACGACGACGGAAAAAGCGCCGACTATAGTCTTAGCAGAGGCGCGACAAAAAGGCTAAGTTAAAAAGGTGATATTTTTGTTATTTTGTAACGGTAAGTCGGATTGACTTCAAACTTCATATAAAATGTGTAGAAGATGTGTGTATAGTTTCATATTGATTGACTGAAAGGTTTCAGAGCAGTTGTGTACACAAACTCTGTACACTATATATAATTGCATACAAAAATGTAGAAAAAATGCAAAGTTAAAGAGGTGATATTTTTAAATTTTAAATTGCTAAGTAATTTTACTTTGACCTTGGACATGAAGGCCGCATGGGTATGGTATGGAATGTAAATATGGATGATGATAAGGAAGTATATGAAGTTTGAAGTAAATTTGACTTACCGTTGCAGAGATAATGGGTATCCGAAAACTTTAATGCAAATCTTACGGATGTAAATTTCTAAGTAATTTGACCTTGACCTTGGACATGAAGGCCACATGGGTGTGGTATGGTATGAAAATATGGATGATGATAAGGAAGTATATGAAGTTTGAAGTCAACCCAACTTACCGCTGCAGAGATAATTGGTACCATAAACGCAAATCTTTCTAAGTAATTTGACATCGACTTTGGACATAAAGGCTGCATGCGTGCCGTATGGAATGAAAATATGGATGAGGATAAGGAAGTATATGAAGTTTGAAGTCAATCCGACTTACCGTTACAAAATAAGATTAAATGCATATATGTGGATGTGACTGGAGAAATTGGGCTTATGGGTTTTGCGACCAGTGTAGATCCAGATCAGCCTGTGCATCAGCACAGTCTGATCATGATATGCACTGTTCGTTATTCCATGAATGAAACACCAGTCATGCTTCTAACGAGCAATGTAGATTGTTTTCAAGCACCCATAAAAATGAATTCTGTTCAACCCGAGAGAGCAAAAGCAACGACTACTTTAAATCAAAGCATTATATCATCCTGAACACGAATCCGGTGTCGGTCAATCAAATCAGGTGGGACAAGTTCATTGTTGGGGTCATTAAGTGCACATGGGTCAAATGAGTGCAAAGCTCACTCTATTTTGATAATACGACATGTACATGCATAACATTACAGAACAATCCGATAAATTATGTTTTATTGGTGATTATTGTTTTATGGGGCATATACAAAGCAATTCGGTTTGCTCGGTCGTCTCTATCGTTGAGAGTATCAACATATTCAAGATGGCCGCCAAGCATCACTATTTAGCCTGAAATGTGTACTTATTTGATGAATGAAAACAAGGAGCTTGGATCTTGATCGGACGGACGCAGAAAATGCTTTGGATACCATGCATTAATTTTAGACCTAGATGGAGGCTATCAAATCCATATGAATCCAAGATGGACGCCAAATATTCATCAATATCAGGCAGCATTATCTACACTGTGGTGGACCATATATTGGTACTAAGCTAGATATGAACATATTAGTTTGATTTTCATCTGATATACGATATTAAAAATATAGATCAATAGTTATGTTCTTCTTAAAGAGCGTGTTTAATTCAAAATGACCGCCATATTTTCCAAAAACTCGAAAGTTATTGAATATAATGTTTACGTTTACTTTACTTATGTATACTACTGCATTATGTTAGGCGGTTAAATGAGTAAGTTGGACACACTTGATTTTGATGTCATTTGTAATTGTGTTTATTCAAAATGGTCGCCTCATTTGGGCTATTTTAATATAGTGTGGTACTGGCAATTGCGCATTTCTTTTCATTTACTTTTGAATGTATTTATGGGACAGATTCACACGTGTTCAGACTAGTAGATCGCTATATATATACTAGTAGAGTGTATATGCCCCATAATACACTTTGTGATGCTTGAATTAGGTTACACTCGTTTTAGAGTCAGAATATAAAAATCTATGTACTGTTTGTTTTAAATATTGTATTTTATTGAGTCATATCGTAATCATATATGTTGTAAATTGCACTGTAATGCCATATATGTATGCACTACGTATTGCGATTGGTCCATATGCTATAGTTCGGCCATGTTCGCATCACAGTCAGATATCGAACTGTTATATGCTGGTGTGCGGCTACGTACCATGACATTCCAATCACTTTAGACTTAATTATAACCAAGATAAAACAATTCATGTAAAATACAACACTATTCAAATAGTATGTATTACAGTTTCTATTTCCATGAATATCCATACATTCACAAGTGGATATACCCATATGCATACACTTAAATTGCACTGAAATATCGAATAATTGTCACATATAACCATACGTCTGTAAGGCAAAACTTTCCGCATGACTGCTTGTATAATCATCGCTGATAAATGTAAATATATTCTCAATTAACATATAGTCTCATCAACAAAAGTCCCGTCTCCTGCACTGAAAGCAATATTGACAGCGTCTATGCGTGTCACATATATAAAACATAATATGCTGTAACGAATGCTCATGATGTAGAGGCCTCATATCAGCTATGTGTCAATGTTTAGCTTTACACGTTTCGCTTCCAGATTAGCTCAAACCCGGTTAATTGAAAATCCAGTCACGGGAATTGCGGTGTTGTACTGAAAAGTGGTTGTTTGGTTGATTTGTGTACATTATTTATCCATGAATCGCAATTGCAACTACCCAAATACGTGTCTCCGTTTGATCTCTTACGATATTAAGGATATGTCGTATGTTGGTGTGTATAGACACGGACGGTGGGATCTTTTTGATATAATTCTGGATTAGCATAGAATAATCAACCATGTTCATTTTAATGCATTTAAAAGTAATATATTATATTACACATATGGTTGTGATATTACAATACACAGTTATGACACTTACAAATACCATGTAAGGACATTATATGACAACATATATGATAATAGTGTATGGTATTCCCCAGAAACAATTCCCTTCATAATTGTGATACATATACATACATATGCATGCAATATACATGTAGATTGTATTATGACCGCATAAGATATTTTTATAACTTTTATTCTTTCTATGTACCAAACAATCTCATGAATGACCTCAACATACGTTCCATCGTGAATTCACAACATGTTGATCTCGATCGCATTATAGTCTAATATCCATACTTATGTGACTCACAAATACTGACTCATTAAATCATTCCTATGTACATAGTACATGCCTACCTGTATATGACTTCTTGATATTATAGGTCATCCAAATGCGATTGTATTGTTAATAAACACAGCATATGCCGTTTATGAACTTAGATGTAATGGACTGGATGACACCTTGCATTGAATTCGTAGAGTAGAGGGTAATGTGAATATGGCTCACAAATACTGGTAATTTATTCATGCATGTACTTACATGGCCTAACACATGGCTACCGGCATATGACTACTTAAATGACTACTTACTACTTTATTGTGGGCAATAACAGCACCATAGGTCGTATATAAACAGAGATTCGATGACCATGATCACACCATTGACTCTACATATATACGATACGTATATGTTATATAATTCCCCAATTTCAAGTAATTGATTATGTCTCTTGCTACACCGACAAGCACACTCGCAGTGTCCATGTGCAGTGTTTCCAAGTTATTGGTATTCCATGTTCATGTTACTGTCGTCAATATTACGACTTTGTTAAAATAATAAATGTGTCAATAAATACTTTTCAGGTATAAATGGTGGGAATATAACGTATGCAAATGCAATTCAGTTTCTTCCATAGCGCACTAATGTGGACATTAGCATAATAGTTATATTGCTCAAGATGCGTTGGCGTGGTTTTCGTTTATATATCCAAAAAGCTAAGCATACTTCTTCGCTATGAAATAACGCTGCTTTCATTATGTGGGAAGTGAATAATGGTAGTTGTTACGTAGTCAGTCAAGTTCAGAATTCATCAACTTCCCTTTGATATGTCAATCGCTGTGCCTACCGTGTCGTGTACCGCATTAATACATTGATTATCGTTTTTCATATATAGATAGTAGGCTCCGTTATAATGGAAGATGACACAATAGCCGCATCCGCATGGAATGTACCGGTATCTCATGGTTTCGATGTATGCAACAGACCCGTCACCAGACATTTATGAAGCAATGAGTCGTTTTGATGGCTTGAATGACCCGAGGCAGCTATGGGGTTACGGGGCCATGCTCTCCTAGACAATTGTGAAATCCAGATGGTCTGAAATACCATTTTATATATTCTCAGCAAAAACTGAGCACATACATGTAATACGACTCTCCTGCTTGCATCAATATATTAAAATGACTACGTATTGAGAATAATTCTTATTTTAGTGCATGAAAGAGTGGACATCAAGGCACGACGAGTGAGGTTGGGGAGGGGGTCGTCAGACCGCACTCAATATAGATGTGTCAGAATTGTATCCATGTTGGCGGTCATCTTTGATTTACGTTTGTTTGCGGCGACAGATAATTCGGTACAGTTTGAAACACAAGCCTATCACTTTTAAAATATTACAAATATGATTTCCAATTATGTTTCATTTCTTTACTTCTTTGTCGATCAACAGCGCCTAAGAGCTTAAGCGATACTTAGCGGCCATCTTGAATATTCCAACATGGTCAAATAATAAGTATATTAGATGGACTCATTCATTTTTGCAAAGAACACATTCAATAATAACAAAAAAAGGCAAATAACTGAAATATAAATGTACATGAAAATATAGCTATATATTTTTGTTATTCCACACACATTTACTGCACGTCTGTGTAAATATTTGGCAGCCATCTTATATGTATATGAATTTTTCAGTGGTGAATTGTTTTTATAAGTTATCAAAACGTATTTCTATGTATGTAAACGCAAAATGTAAGTACCAAACGCCATATAATAATCAAGTCAGAATATATTTAAGACAAAATGTTGATACCTGGCGGCCATCTTGAAAATCGCAAAATACACACCGGTTTGAACCACCATAAAAACGAAGCGTCTCATATATGTCCTAAGGAAGAATATTCAACAATTTAAACAACTTTATCTGATATTTGAAGCATGATATGCACGTACATGTCCATCTACTGATATAAAATATGTTTTTGAACTCATTTGACCTCTTTGCACTTAATGACCTCAAAAGTGACCGTTTCCCACCTAATTTGATTGACTGACACCGGATTCATGTTCATGAATATATGATACATCAATCTAGCATAGTCGTTGCTTTTGCTCTCTTGGGTTGAACAGAAATCGTTTTTAAGCCACTTCTCTTCAAGGTGCCCCTCCACTAAAAAGGAGATATTTTTGTTAAAAAATAGGTTATCGGCATAAAGACACCAAGGTGCACATCTTCGATATGTGTAGAAGACGTGTGTATAGTTTCAGAACGATCGACTGAACGGTTTCGGAGGAATTGTCTACACAGACTATGTACCCTATATAGAATTGTATAGAACAATGTAGAACAAATGGCTAAGTTAAAAAGGTGATATTTTTTCGGCATAAAAACATCAAGGGGCACATCTTCAAAATGTGTAGAAGACATGTGTATAGTTTCAGAACGATCGACTGAACGGTCTCGGAGGAGTTGTGCACACAAACTCTGTACCGTATATAGAATTGTATAGACAAATGTAGAAAAAATGGCTAAGTTTAAAAGGTGATATTTTTGTGAAAATATATTTTTTCGGCATAAAGACACCAGGGTGCACATCTTCAATATGTGTAGAAGACGTGTGTGTAGTTTCAGAACTATCGACTGAACGGTTTCGGAGGCGTTGTGTACACAAACTCTGTACCTTATATAAGAAAAAATGTAGTGGTAAAAAGGATGTAGTGTATATTTGTATGTTTATAGAGTGTTATAGAAAAATGTAGAAAAAATGGCTAAGTTAAAAATGTGATATTTTTGTTAAAAATATTTTTTCGGCATAAAAACACCAAGGTGCACATCTTCAATATGTGTAGAAGACGTGTGTATAGTTTCAGATCGATCGACGAAACGGTTTCGGAGGAGTTGTCTACACAAACTCTGTACCGTATATAGAATTGTATGAAAAAATGTAGAAAAAAATGGCTAAGTTAAAAATGTGATATGTTAAAAATATGTTTTCGGCATAGAAACACCAAGGTGCACATCTTCAATATGTGTAGAAGACGTGTGTATAGTTTTAGATCGATCGACTGAACGGTTTCGGAGGAGTTGTGTACACGAACTATACACTTTTTCTTCAGCCGCCCGCCGCCCGGCTGCCCTGAGGTAAAACATAATACGTACCGTTTATTAAAAACGGTCGTATAAAAATCCTCCACTTCAGACAATATTTTATTTAATATCTCCGCAACTACTGAAGCGATTCTGACGTGATAAAGTGCAGATACCCCATTGATAAGCAACACCTGCCGGTGTCCCCGTCCTCGTAGACTTAGCCATTCAGGAGTTTTTTTCGAGGTAACCTACATTTTGCTGGAAATAAGGAAATATCGTGTGCACTAGGGTTTAACATTTGGGTTTGGTGGACGGATTGGTTAATGTGCAGTATTATTGCATGTCAACGCAACTCCATCAGTGGCTATAAACTGCATTTTCTACCGATTTTTGGGCATATTTTGGATTGAGCGTACCCCATATTTCCTTACACCAAGGGAAATGTAGCTTTTCTCGAAATAACTAATAAAAGTAATTGGCAGATCAGATGATGCTATTCATTTTTCCTTGGATATCTGTGCTTTATTGCATCAAAATTACTTCAGTAGTTGCTGAGATATTAAATAAAGCAGGGCTCCAGATAAGCTGTGTATTTGCTTAAATACCCAAATAAAAAACCCCAATTGAAATCAGAAGAAGCGAGTATCATAAAGCATTACAAATTTTGTGGTACATTTGTCATGCTGCAGAAAACAATAAACATACCACAAATATAGCACATTTTTCTTAATTTCCATGAAAACACATCTCGGTATTTCATTAGAATCCAAAGAGACAATTATAATGAAATGCCAAGACATGTTTTTATATTGAAGCAAACTATTCAATAATTGTGGTCTGTTGATGTGTAGTGTGATTTTATTTTACCCAATTAAAATTTTGAAATACCCAATTGCTTCAGAAATGATGGAGTAACAACACTCAATTAATAATTCCTTATCTGTAGCCCTCTCCAAAGTAAGTATTATTTGATATTTTCCTTAATATGAAACGGATTTTGATGAAATATGGCGCAGCAAACGCGTCTTCATGAGCTGTATTTGGTCGTCCAGGGAGTTCTGCACAGACTTAGGTCGTTTTTGCGAAGAATCGCAAAAACGACATACGTTTGGGCCAACGTACAGAGACCACCAAATGCAGCTTAACAAGACGCGTTTGATGCACCATATGTCATCAAAATCCCTTACGTAATAAGGACACTATAAAATAATACGTACTTTGGATCGGATGGATTCTGGAAGTTTCAGTACTTGTTGTTGTTAATACCACGTGATCATACATACACCTTGATAAGTGTAGAACAGAATGTGTGGAAATGCAGGCTGATCTGGAACAATGTTGGTCGCAAAAGTTGCAAAGTGCCTTTAGTCAGTCCATCTTCCAGTTGTCACAAAATATATTTTAAACTATGTCTACAACTGAAATTATATTGCAGGCGCAGACTTACCCGTAGAATTGTCTGCACCCATATTCTATTTCTTCAGCTGGCGAATCACCAGCCTGTCCAGAGTGGTATAGTCACAGGTGGAAGATTCTGACCTGTGAAATAAAAAATGTCCGCTGAAAAAATCCCATTACCCCATCCACGTGGTGTCGTACTGAAGCTACATTATCTATAGATAACGTAGCATACAGTACAACACCAAGTGGGTGGGGTAATGGGATTTTGTCATATAGATAACGTAGCATACAGTACAACACCAGGTGGGTGGGGTAATGGGATTTTGTCATATAGATAACGTAGCATACAGTACAACGGTAGAAAATAATAAGGGATTTTATTATAGAAAAACGTAGTACTACAGTACACACGTAGGTGTACGGTGGGTAATGGGATTTTGTTCATATAGACGTAGTATACAGTCAACACAGGTGGGTGGGGTAATGGGATTTTGTCATATAGAAAACGTAGTATACAGTACAACACCAGGTGGGTAGGGTAATGGGGACTTTTTCAATTGGCATGTTTTATGTCACATGTCCGAGTGCACCTATGGGTATAGGGTGTACCATGCTCTAGCAACATACCAGAAACGAATGGTTGGTTTATTTGAGGTAATTTGTACTCACATAAGGTGACACAAAATTAATGTTTAGATTCTCATCCAAATTTTGGAGAAAAAAAATGGGGCGGGTGGGACACTTTTATTTTTTATTTTCAGGCAATACTAAAACGAAGTGTTGAACGGCAAGGCGCAGTTGCATGCAAGAGTGTTTTGTAATAACATGTTCATATTGAAGTATTGCTAATCTGGAGGGGGCGGGTTCCGGTGTCACAGGAAATTCTACCCCATGGAAAAGTTTGTGTTTGAATGTTACAAAGCAGAATTATTTCCCACCAAACATGTGCACATGGGCACAATGTATGTCATTTGGTAGTATAAGAAAGGGGAACATAACAAATCACCTCCCTCACACCCCACCCCAATCTACCATATGCATAGTGTAAGTCCCTTGATAGACAATAATAACACAATATTGGGGGAAGATTTCTGATCAAGTGAAAATGTTTGTGTAGAACAGTTTGCATGTGACGCATATTGGCGGGGGGTGGGGGATTTTCCTAGGAAACCCCCCCCCCACCCCCCCCCCCCCCACCCCCCCCCCCCCTCACCCCCCCCCCCCCCCCCCAACCATCTACCATATGCATAGCGGATGTGAATGTCTCTTTGTAGACAAGAATAACCCACGATTGAGGGAGTATTTCTGATGAAATAATGTATGTTGGTGTAGAACAGATATCATGTGGCATGTATTGATGGGGGGGGGGGGGGGGGGGGGAATTTTCCTAGGAAATATTCCCCCCTCCCCCCCCCAACCATCCAACTACCATATGCATAGCGGATGTGAATGTTTCTTTGTAGACAAAAATAACCCACGATTGGGGGAGTATATGCATGGCGGATGTGAATTTCTCTTTGTAGACAAAAATAACCCACATTGGGGGAGATCTGATGAAATAATGTATTGTGTAGAACAGATGCATTGGCAGTATTGAGGGAGGGGGGGATTTTCCTAGGAAATCTCCCCCCAACCAACACCATATGCATACGGATGTGTATGCTTTAAGACAATAACCCACGATTAGAGTATTTCATAGGAAATAATATGTTTGGTGACAGCATGTGGCATGTAGGTGGAGGAGATTTTCCTAGGAAATATCCCCCCCCCCCCCAACCAATTTACCATATGATGATGAATGTCTCATTGTAGACAATAACCCACGTTGGGGGAGTTTTTCTGAGAAATAATTTATGTTGGTGTACATAGCAGTATGATTGGTTGAGGGGAGGGGGAGATTTTCCTAGGAAATCCCCCCCCCCCCAACCATCTACCATGATAGCGATGAATCTCTTTGAGACAATAACCCCCCTCCCCTCATGAGAAATAATGTAGTTGGTGTAGAACAGATAGCATTTGGCATGTATTGAGGGAGGTGGGGGGAGCTTTTCCTATTAAATACCCCCCCCCCCCCCCCAACCATCTACCATATCATGATATGAAGTATCTTTGTAGACAAGAAAACCCACGATTGGGGGGAGAATTTTCTGATAAAATGTAGTTGGTAGAATATAGCATTAGGCATATTTTAGGGAAGAGGGGGGTTTTCCTAGGAAATATTCTCCCCCCCCCCCAACCAACTACCATATGCCATAGCGGATGTGGATGTCTGTTTGTAGACAAGAATAAACCACGATTGTAGTATTTCTGATGAAATAATGTATGTTGGTGTAACAGTGTTGGTGTATTTGTAGAACAGAATAACCCACGATTGGGGGAGGGTATTTTCTGATGAAATTTATGTATGTTGGTTGTTTTAGAACAGTGGTTGGTGTAGAGCAGATAGCATTTGGCATGTATTGATGGGAGGGGGGTGGGGGAGATTTTCCTAGGAAATATTATAGCATGTGGCATGTGGCATGTATTGGTGGTGGGGGAATCTCCCCCCAACCCCCCCCCCCCCCCCCCCCCCACCAATACATGCCACATGCTATCTGTTCTACACCAACATACATCTTCCATCAGAAATACTCCCCCAATCGTGGGCTGTTCTTGTCTACAAAGAGACGTCCATATCCACTATGCATATGGTAGATGGTGGCGGGGGGAATATTTCCTAGGAAAATCTCCCCCCCCCCCACCAATACATGCCACATGCTTGCTGTTCTACACAGATATACTGTTTTTATTTTCTAGACCCACCCCACCATGTGCTATACATTTATACCAATCATATGCAGCTATGGTAGAGATTTAACCTAGAGAACTCTCTACCAGCCAACATACATAATAGTTATGGTACGGTAATGGGGAATTATTGCATATACCGGTACATAAAATCTCTACCGCCCCACCACCACTATATTGTCATTGTATATATATTATACTAAATTGGATAGCTCTTTCATAGAAAATGCTACCTCGCCTTTTCACATACTTCTCCACAAGCAGACATACATTATGACTATCTTAGTTGGGTATACATGTAGGGATATTACGTCCTCTGTTACCAAGAGACTGGTTCTAGCATGTGCATTTTGTATGCTCCTGAGCAGCACAATATCAACAATGTATATGAAAATAAATAAAAGTTTTGTGGACAGTGTCTGTGAAGGTGGTGATGGGGGGGGGGGGGGGGATAATTTCCAGGGGGGGGGGGGGAGATTTCCTGTTACACCGGGATTGGTGTATTGCGCTACGTAAACATGGTAAAGAACTCAGATAAAAAGCTGTGGGAGCAGTATAATACGCGGGCCGCATCATTCTCGTAAATTTTACCAAATGTTTTTTAATTTTACCTCTAAACCGGGCATCTAGGCAACATGTGTGTTTATGTTTTTATCGCTAATATATGACTTCTTTTTTTATTTTCAGTAATGCATGACACAGGTTGAAGGAACAGACCAATATCTATAAATTCATTAAAGGTACATGCCCACTCAGAAGGCACAAAATGTTCTTTATAGGAATTAAATAAGTGTATGATAATAAATTGTGTCACTATTCCACCAGTTCTAAAAGTTATATACAGATATAATCATTTAGTAATATTTATTTTACTGATAGTGACTCGCGGTGGTATCAGGATATTTTCATATGCAAACGAGGCATATTTTTAGTTATTTATACTAATTAAATGAGTCACCTGAAACAATTATATTTTCGACATATTATAAAGTAATATGAGCATTGCTCATCAAACAATAAATACAGAGAATAAATAGTAATGTCCATTAACATTTTAACCCTTTCAACCCTAAGGAACTGGAATGGACTGCGATATGCTAATGTTCCGACCTCCAATGGTCACAAATGATTTTCAGATTCGTCCATTTATGAAAAGTGGGTTTTTGTTCAAAGAAATATTAAAATTACTTTCAAAAAGTGCAGATCCTGATGAGACGGCTCGTTACGAGTCGGCTCATCTGGATCTGCACTTTTTGCATAAACCGCTATAGCGGATTTCGGGTTCAAAGGGTTAAGGAAACACGATTATCGCCCCTGATATCAGTGTGGAAATGTTCATTCGATATAAAATGTATAACAATGCCAATCAATACGTGGTGTAATGTGAATGAATGATTATTTTGCCAGAAGATGTCATATCTACAGCATATACAAAACCATCTGTCTCCCGATATTATAACCTACTGAGTGGGCATGTACCTTTAAATATACCACAAAGCCTACATTCTCATAGGAAATAGTCAACAAAGGCTGACAGATGGTACCACAAAGGCTACACACACATAGAAAATAGTCGACAAAGGCTGACAGATGGTACCACAAAGGCTACACACACATAGAAAATAGTCGACAAAGGCTGCATCGACATAGAAAATAGTCGACAAAGGGTTAGGGGTACAAAAGCTGCATCGACATAGAAAATAGTCGACAAAGGCTAATAGATGGTACCACAAAGGATATATTCATATGGAAAATAGTCAACATAGGCTGATAGATGACACCACAAAGACTATGTCGACAAAGAAAATAGTCGGCAAATGCGGAAATGAACATCGCCGATCCTATAGTTTTCACTTTGTGATTGTGGGATCACGTGTTTCCGTACGGTGTGACGTAAGCGTACGTCATGTTTGTTTAGATTTCCTTTGATACCTTTCTAATGGTCTGACTGGAGGAACCACAAAAGCTATATGTACTTAAATAATAGATCACTAAGGTTATATGTACTTATACAATAGACGACAAAGGCTGACAGGAAGAACCACAAATGCAATATGTACTTATTACATAGACGACAAAGGCCGACTGGAGGAACCAAAAAGGCTATATGTACTTAACAATAGACGACAAAGGCTGCCTGGAAGAACCACAAAGGCTACATGTACTTAAAAAATAGACGACAAAGGCTAACTGGAGGCACAACAAAAGCTATATGTATAATATATCACAAAGGTCATATATACTTAGAGAATAGACGACATATGCTGACTGGAGGAACCACAAATGCTATATGTACTTATTATTTTGACAACAAAGGCTGACTGGACAACCGCAAAGGCTATATGTACTTCAAAATGGACGACACATTGACCGGAGGAACCCCAAAGGCTATATGTACTTAAAAATAGACGACAAATGCTCACTGGAGGAACCACAAAGATATATGTATTTATTATATAGGCGACAAAGGCTGAATAAGGGAACCACAAAGGCTATATGAACCACAAATGCTATATGTACTTAAACATAGACGACAAAGGCTCACTGGAGGAACCACAAAGGCTATATGAACCACAAATGATATATGTACTTAAACATAGACGACAAAGGCTCACTGGAGGAACCACAAAGGCTATATGTATTTATTATATAGGTGACAAAGGCTGACTAGGGGAACCACAAAGGCTATATGTATTTATTATATAGACGAAAAAGGCTGACTTGAGAAACCACAAAGGCCATATGTACTTATCATATAGACGACAAAGGCTAGCTGGGGGAACCACAAAGGCCATATGTACTTATTATACTGACGACAAATCCCGACTGGGGAACCACAAAGACTATATGTACTTATTGCATAGACGACAAAGGCTGACTGGGGGAACCACAAAGGCCATATGTACTTATTATATAGACGACAAAGGCGGACTGGGGGAAGCACAAAGGCTATATGTACTTATTATATCGACGGCCAAGGCTGACTGGAAGAACCACAGAGGATATATGTACTTATTATATAGACGACAAATGCTGACTGGAGGGATCACAAAGGCTATACATGTATGTACTTATTATATAGGCGACAAATGCTGACTGGAGGGATCACAAAGGATATATGTACTTATTATATAGTCGACAAAGGCTGACTGGAGGGATCACAAAGGCTATATGTACTTATTATATAGGCGGCAAAGGCTAACTGGAGGGATCACATGTTATATGTACTTATTATATAGACGACAAAGGCTAACTGGAGGGATCACAAAGGATATATGTACTTATTATATAGTCGACAAAGGCTAACTGGAGGGATCACATGTTATATGTACTTATTATATAGACGACAAAGGCTAACTGGAGGGATCACAGGTATATGTACTTATTATATAGCGCAAAGGCTAACTGGAGGGATCACAGTATATGTACTTATTATATAGCGACAAAGGCTACTGGAAGGGATCCACAAGGCTATATGTCCTTATTATATAGTCGACAAAGGCTGACTTGATGAACCACAAAGGCTATATGAACTTATTATATAGATGACAAATGCTGACTAGAGGAACCACAAAGGCTATATGTACGTATTATGTAGACGACTGGAGAGATCACAAATAATATATGTACTTATTATATAGACGTAGGATCTCGTTCCCACGAGATAGCATCTCGACCCCACGAGATAGCATCTGGTTCGCATCTCGTTCGAACGACCTAATCAGCCAATAGAATAGCACATATTACTCCATCATAATGAATGACAATGGTGCTACCTTTTGATTGGCTGACTATGTCATGGGAATTAGATAGCTAACGAAATCCTATCTCACGTGAGCGAGATCGTATCTCGTGGGAATGGAAGCTTGTACTGTTTCTTGATATAAACTTGACAAGGACAAAAAATATGTACAAAATTACATGACATTGTCCAGAAATTAATTTTGCATCAATACAACTTAAATCACTGATATCCCTAACCACTGACTGGACCGTCAAACAACAAGTTTAGCGCAAATCTTACGAACGTACGGAAGCTGTACTGCCGGGGGTATAACACTAAGTCACATGTTCATTTTAGGACGGTGGGTACGACCGAATTATTAGTATACTCAACACGTGTCAATGTGGGCACGTATGGTTCCCGGCGAACAAAAGAACTTCGGGCGTAGCCGGATTAATATGGGGTGCCGTTTTGGACTTTAATAGCACTTTGTGATATCACGCATTCGAAAGGGTGATATTACTCATTCAAATGGGTGATATCACCCATTTGAATGGGTGATATCGCCTATCAGATTTGAATCGGTGATATCACCCTTTCGAATAGGTTATATCACCTATTCGAAAGGGTGATATCACCGATTCATTCTGAATAGGTGATATCACCCTTTTGAATAGGTGATATCACTCATTTGAATAGGTGATAGCATCCTATTCAGATTTGAATCGGTGATATCACCCTTTCGAATAGGTGATATGATTCATTCGATTCATTCTGAATAAGTGATATCACCCTTTCGAATAGGAGATATCACCCATTCAATTAGTGATATCACTTGTTCAAATGGGTGATATCACACATTCAGAATGAACTGATGATATCATCCTTTTGTATAGGTGATATCACCTTTTCCTTTAAATATCAAAAGGGTAAATGATCACTCCCTTACAGTAGTCTCGCAGATTCAAATAGGTGATATCACCCATTCATTCTGAAATATCACCTATTCGAAAGGGTGATATCACTATTTCAGAATAAATGGGTGATATCACCTATTTGAATGAGTGATATCACCCATTTGAACAAGTGATTTCACCCATTTGTATCTAAATGGTGCCCTGTTGTTGATAAACAAAATCTGGGGAGAAATCATTTATTTTGGAACATAGTATGTGTTGTGAAAGCTTGATAGCACTGATTCGAAAGAGTAATATCACTATTTCAAATGAATCGGTGATATCACCTATTCGAATGAGTGATATCACCATTTCGATGCAAATGGGTGATATCACCCATTCGAATGGCCAATTCGAATGGGTGATATCACTCATTCATTCTGAAATAGTGATATCACCCTTTCGAATAGGTGATATCACTCATTCGAATAGGTGATATCACCCATTTGTTCCCAATTAGTGATATCACTTGTTCAAATGGGTGATATCACACATTCAGAATGAACTGAAGATATCATCCTTTTGTATAGATGATATCACCTATTTGTTTAAATATCAAAATGGTAAATGATCACTCCCTTACAGTAGTCTCGCAGATTCAAATAGGTGATATCACCCATTCATTCTGAAATAGTGATATTACCCTTTCGAATGGATGATATCACTTATTTGAATGAGTGATATCACCCATTTGAACAAGTGATATCACCCATGTGTATCGAAATGGTGCCCTGTTGTTGATAAACAAAATATGGGGAGAAATCATTTATTTTGGAACATAGTATTTGTTATGAAAGCTTGATAGCACTGATTCGAAAGGGTATTTCAATATGTACACATGTTACCATGGTAACAAAATCACTCATGTACTAAAGTGTAGCTCAACTGACATACTTATGTTAGTAGAACATGCTAAACATTGTGAGACGCAGCGTGTATATGTTATTATGGTCATAGCATAATGATGCTGCAGTCAAAGACACATTTATATTTGTTTTAAAGGTACATGAAGACGCAAAATAAACATTATTTCACCATTACCCCATGTATTGATTGGCATTATTATACATTTTATATCAGACGGAAATTTCCACACTGACATCAGGGGCGATAACCGTGTTTCCTTAAAACGTTAACGGACATTACTACATGTATTTAGTCTCGGTATTAATTTGTGTATGTGCAATGATCATACTTTATAATCTGTCAAAAATATTATTTTTTTCAAGTGACGCATTCAATTAGCATAAATAATTAAAATATATCATGCCTCATTTGCATATGAAAATAGCCTGATACCACCGCGCGTCACTGTCAGTAAAATACACATTACTAAATGTTTATATCTGTATACACTCGTAATTTTTAGAACTGGTGGAATAGTGACACAATTATACACTAATTTAAATCCTATAAAGAACATTTTGTGTCTAATGGGTGGGCATGTACCTTTAATAACAACAATGTGCTGCAATGGCAATGATGTTTGGTAATCATTGTTATTTTGTTTATCGGTCTAGCAGAGCGACCAAACTAAACCTGTTGCCAAGTACAGACATAGAAAATGTTGTGAATGGCGTTACAACATGATTATATTTATTTGTTATACTACTATGCATAGTTAGTATAAACTGTGTGACTTGCTACGGACCAATCAAATGTTAGGGAATTGTGTAAATATTTTTGTGCTGGAATTATTATAGGAATGAATGGCCTTTTTGTGGAATTTATCGGGGTATAAACTTGGAAAAGTCGCGGGAATACTGGACGAAGGCCGGAAGGCCTCGTCCAGTATTCCCGCGACTTTTCCAAGTTTATATCCCCGATAAATTCAACAAAAAGGCCATTCATTCCTTATAATTCCAGCATTTGAAATAAATTCATCAAGAAAATGTGTTTATTTTCCGTTTTCTTAAGAATTATTTTAACTGCGCCTCACGGTTACGGAAAGTAGTTCGGCATTGGAGTTTACTGGGATATAAATTTTGGACAGAGACTTGCTACGGACCGATCAAATGTTAGAGAATTGTGTAAATATGTTTGTGCTGGAATTATTGACAAGTATATCCTTATTCACTATTTTTCAATGAAATGAATAGGAATGTCTAATAGTTTACTATTCGCACATTTTCATTAATAGTTTAATATAATTGTACTAGTCTAAGAAAAACAAAATTACAAAATTATTATTATTATACAAATAATTATTATATACAAAAAAATGAAATAGTACGCGTATGATGTCATGTTAAATTTCTTGAAATGTTACTGTTACAAAATCGTGATTTACACATTATTTTCTTCGCAGATATTTGATAATTTTGTTTACTAAAATTACGCCTCAGTTACGGCTGGGTGGTGAAATCGTCGGTATTCGACTTGTGCTACGCCTGCATTAGTTGAATAAATAAGCCATCGAGATGTTCACTTCCGGCGGAAAGCATGACACTTCGTATATAGGGGTTTTCGAGTATGCTGAATCGATTTGTCAGAGGAAGCAAGCGATCCGAGCAATGCTTTCCGCTCAAAACAGCATAAATTCAAGATGGCCGCCAAAAAGCAATGTGCTGTGCTATCTACGTGCACTGCTTACATATGTATGACATTTGGAAGTGTTTTTTTGTAGTATTTGACTCAAATTTATATTTAGATAACATTCAATGCAAAATAGCCTTTGTAATTTCAGTAAAAAATCAAAATGGCCGCCAAGTACGTCACAAAATTAGATTTATAGCATATCGAATGTTATGTGTACGTATCTACTTCATATATGTGAAAAACATTATATATTGTATTACCTTTTACACTTTTGTTTTACTTTTAGAATATCTTTTTCATCGACTTTATTCAAAATGGCCGCCACAAGTGTACTTAGTGACTTGACGCAGATGATGTGTATGGTAGTCACCATTTTTTTCAAATTCGCGATTGCTGCATGTTATATAATATTATCAAAGTAGCTGCGATATAATGCGTGAGTGTGTGTTGGGAATCAATTAAATTCCTGTGTACACCGACCTGCACAGTGACATAGTTGGGTACAGTTTAGATTTGCCTTGAAGCAACTACATCGCCCTGAACAAGATTTTCTACAATTGCATTTGATGAGCTCACGGCAACCTTTAGATGCCTCCGGGAGAGAAGTCCATTTTGGTACCCAGTGATCATCTGCATCATCTTTCTTCCAGCCCCAATATGAAGGCGTCGGTAGTGACTGATTTGTTGTGAGTGCTTGGCCCCAGATGTAACCAGCCTGGTATGATGCTCTCAAAACATGGAATACTAGAGCATCTCTGGTGGGTGGTACATTTTTCGATTCCTGTGGCGATTACCATTCGCAAACATGTACTTGCGGGCCTCGTTTACCTTCAACACCGGCGATGTGCGATTGTACATGAGGATTACAAACCGTTCTAGCTGTTCCATGTCATCATCAGTCACTTGCTGTGGTACACTAGACAACTTCACGAATAAAGGTGTCAAATGTGGCATCGACCTCCAAACATCCCAAGCAGACTTCTTTCCAATGCCAGAAAAAGCTGACACCGTATCACAGCCTGACATTACATGTAAGAATAGAAGGCCCCATGAGCGTCCGGTACCCAATTGTGTAGCTATATCATGCGCTGCTATGAACCGGAATGTTTTTCCATGACCGAATGCCACCCAAATGTCACAACCGTGCAATACACTGGCTGTTGCAACTGTAAGCACAACTACATCCGTGTCCGTTGCTTGTATCATGATTTTCCTGTAACCATTTCGATATGCATTACCGGCGTGCAAACACATCCTGTAGTCAGCTTCTTCATGCGTGCATGGCTGGAGGTCTGAAACATCTGAAGGTGGTACTGATGTCACAGATGACCCCTTTGTGGCAACTATGATTTTGTTATCTGGGGGGACAACATATTCTACTCCACTTGCCAGAAAATCGAACAATCCCATCTTGTTTGAGTCTACTCTCAAAAATGTTTTCCAGTTTGTTGGAATAGCTGTATTTTCCGCTACTCTGAGTATGTCACCGCTACCACGAGTTTGCCGGATATATGCCTTTAGGCTACCTGATTTGTATGTGTCCCATACAATGTCAACTCTTTGTGAAGCACCTACCTCTCTTAGTATGTATGGGAGAAATATTTTACTAGAATAATTTCCAAATGTTTTCACCGTTGTATTAGATGCTTTAGGATTCAATGTATGTACTAATGCAGCACCATCTATGATTTTCACTTCTGGTTGTGGTCGCTCAACTGGCGGTGTTGACAACTGTTCCAAACAACCAACTATGGCAGATTTGTTACCTTGGCCCATGTTATTGTTTTCAGCTAATGCTGGCGGCCATGCGTGGTTTTCATGCTCGAAAAAGGTATCCATTGCTCCATCTCGAGACTCGAGATCTCTAACGTGCACAGTCATCCACCGAGCATAATGTATATGGTCCAATGCGAACATCCATGGTAACAATTTACCAAGGCATTATACATACATCAGATAGTTTGCTTCACGTTGTGATTTCAAAAACTGCAGAAACAACAGTTCCAACTGCAGAGTCTTTTCCAATAGTAGAACTGTGGGTGTTCTCGTGCCATGGATACTCGCCATTCCTCAAAGGGCATGTGATTCGTATCAGTGTTAGCTTTATACACTTCATACGCTAGTGTTTGTAGAATGTACAGTGCCGCAACTGACACCTGATGAGTCCATTATGCCCGCGATGAGTGTGATCCTTTCAGAATACTATATGCTCTTCCCTTTGTAGTTACATTCGATGTTGCAAGTATGGACGTCCAGCCACTTTCCTCTAACCAATCATCTAGTACCTTCAGAAAGACAGCTCAATGTGAAGTCATCCCATCATCACCACACATTTGTCCTCGCCGTATACATCAGGCCATGTCCATTGTATCATTTTTTTTGCGAAAGCAAAAAATGGTTGATCAACTGCCAAAACAGGAATTTGGTCAGGGTTAACATGATGTGTTGCTTTCTGAATCAAATCCATGCCGTGTTTAACCATGGCTAGTGATTGCGCATTATCCTGAAACAAAGGTAAAAGGGCTCTGATTGCCGAAGGTCGCACGTCGGTCACTTTCCTACTAGCAAAGAAAGCAGACCAGGAAATCGCCTCAGTCGCCGAACTCATCTTTCTGCAGAAGCTCTTTCACTCCAGTCAGCCATTCAGTCTGTGTGTTATCAGCATCAGACACACTACACAATATTCTGACACAATACACACAGTGACCAGTCTAAGAAACGCCCCCGTGTTGTTGCCTCTGGCGACGCAACCAATTTTACATTCCTCGCCATTGTCAAGCGTGGTGTGTGCACCAAACGGGTGGTTTATTCTACAATCCTATATCTACTAGGAATCAAATACCTTGCTAATTTGATAGATTTATGTGGAGTTTTGTATATGGCAATACACAATTGTTCTGTCAGTAGGTGACTGTCTTACAGCAGCGACGCGCCAATACACACCAATACACACATGCACATAAACTCACGTTATTGGCTCATACATTTTAACAATGCTATGCTTTTACCGCTAATATTGTAGCAACATGACGTTGACAAACTATGATACTATAACAGCAGCGTATCTATGGAGGGAAATGGGAGGGGGTGGTCAGGTGTATGTCAACACCTTATACCATTAAATTGTAAATCTATAATTAAGTAGAGTGAATTGCATGTTCGCGTAGAAATTATTTGTTAATTTGATTTTCAGGGATGCGCTTGTTGCTAACCCGTCTGATTGATAATACACAAACAATGCATAACTAATCATATTCGGCGGCCATATTGGATTATGAAAATCACCCTCTTGCCTATGCGCATTTTGAACTTGCAGAAAGAAGTGTGATTATTCATTTCTCATCATTGTGGAATATGCATTTGCATTTGTCTTTTTTATATGAAAAAATGCCAATATAGGTAAGAACGTATAAATATGGCGGCCATCTTGGATTTATGCATGCAATAAAATAATGTAAGCTACTTTAAATGTGTTGTTCTATAAGTCAGTGTTTGCAGACCAAAATATAGCACTTTGAATTGTGTAAATATGATAAGTGGATGCGTAAAAGAGCATTGAAGTACATTTTGGGGGCCATCTTGGAAATATCGATTTTTGACGAGGAAGCATTCGTCTGACGAGTTGCTTCCTCGGACAAATCGATTCAGCATACTCAAAAAACCCTATATACCAATGTTCATGCTTTCCGCCGGAAGTGAACATCTCGACCCCTATTCGTGTCGTATTTACTCCACTATATGAGGGGTTGGATTAAATTATCAATAAATTAAAAATTTAGACATGCACCGCACATTTCTGACGGTTGACAACAAATTCCCCGCCCACTTGTAACATAATCTGCAGTTCAATATGTCAATCAAGCAGACACTCCATGGTCGATAATCACCAATTAACTAATGTCCATGAGAAAACCAAGCTAGTGCTATTCGTAGCTTTTATCTCTCATTATGCGGAGTTCAAAAATAAAATCATATGTTCATAAGAATTCAGCTTATTATATACACTTTCTTTCAACTACTACTGTTATGCCATGCAATTTGTGCGGTGTGTTTGTGGGGTGGGTGATCTGCATAACTACAGCAACGCTGGTTGCAACTCCCAAGTAGTGCGCATTCTATAGTTGGTACATGTACCCATGTTGTCATGATAATGACCAGGCTTGACCCCCGTGGGGTTCATGATTATCTAATCTCATTATGATTGATAATCTGTATAACTCTGTGGATTATGATTGACCAATAAAATGACACACGGGAAATTTTACTGACCAGTGGAGCGCCGTGGCGTAATGGTTAGTGTGTCGGACTACTGATCCAAGGGTCGTGGGTTCGAGCCTGACTAGCGGCGTGCGTTGTGTCCTTGAGCATGACACTTTATCCACACTGCTCCAGTTCACCCAGCTGTAAATGGGTACCGATAATTCGTAGTTGCTCTGTAAATACGAATTACCGGCTTCTCTCAAAAATCTCTACCTCTACCTCCGTTCTTTCTCCCATTCTTGGGAGACGGCATGCAAGGTCCTAGAGCCAGTGCCGCCGTTAAATATAAGCTAAAAAAACAAATTTTACTGACCAATAACTACACTGGGCAACTAGTAACTCCCCTGGGTATGGAAGATCATAGAGTCAATTCTCACCAGTAAAATGAGTGCGATAAGAGAATGAACTAGCTAGTCTAAATTAGCCGTCTCATAACCTCCTTAATTTAAAGCACACATTTCGATGAAATTCGGAAAAGAAAGCGGGACAACGGCCATCGGCTCGACAAATTTTCTGGCCTCGTATGGAAGGTTCTTTGTGCCAATTCGCATCCTTAAATATAAGACAACGAACTGCTCCTGTAAAAAAATATCAATTATATAACATCCGCTGTCCCGGTGATTAGTATCAGATTATCTCCATGGGACAGATATACACAAACCAGGGGTTTAAAAGTACATGCCCACTCAGTAGGCACAAAATGTTCTTCATAGGAATTAAATAAGTGTATAATTGTGTCACTATTCCACCAGTTCTAAAAATTACGAGTGCCAGCTATACAGATATAATCATTTAGTAATATGTATTTTACTGACAGTGACTCGCGGTGGTATCAGGCTATTTTCATATGGTAATTTTTAATTATTTATTCTAATTAAATGCGTCAACTGAAAAAATTATATTTTCGACAGATTATACAGTATGATCATTGCACATCAAAAAATATATACAGGGAATAAATAGTAATGTCCGTTAACATTTTAAGGACACGCGGTTATCGCCCCTGATATCAGTGTGGAAATTTACGTCTGATGTAAAATGTATAATAATGCCAATCCTATTGTGGGGTAATGGTGAATTTTGAATGTTTATTTTGCCAGAAAATGTCTCCGATGATGTCTCTGATATAAATAACAGTTTGTGCCTACTTAGTGGGCATGTACCATAAAACATCCTTTATCCACCTGGAATCTATGATATTTACTATTCCCATAGTAGTTTATCTGCAGAAGACGATTTGAAATTGATTTAAAAATAATACTCATGCCTCATTAGCATAATACTTTTTATTTTCTGTGACGGGAGATGCTGGTACTGGAATACTAAAGTAGGCAACAGGTAGTTAGATACATTATAAGAAAAACGGGTGGAATAGTTACACAATTACGTGTTTATTTTTCGAAGTAACATTGTAACACCATACATTTCATTTTTCATTTAACACAATGTGCGTACATCACGTGTGGATACTGAAACGTTCGCAAACTGATATTTGCAGATGCACACATACGAGGGTAATCCAATATATATAGTGAAAATGGCTCAGTATTATCATCACCGTGTTCATGACCCTTGATGTATGTGATTATAACGTCACATGACTATGGCGTCATACAACGTAGTGACGTAATATAATACGTCATCATTGACGAAGTGTCAATATAGCGGTAGGCCAAATTCATTCAGGTATATGCACAATATATAAACTTACATATTCGTTTTTACTATTTATTGGATGACCCTCGTATATGCACATAATTATATTTATATGTAAAATACGACCGTTTAATGATTATGGGTCCAGCTTGTGACAAATTTACCAAGCCCCAATTTCGCATGGTCAGCTGCACAGTAATATTCATTTCGGGTCATGCTACATCTATGCATTGTTTGGCATTGTAGTTCGTAGTTATCGATTATTTCGTTTCAATAACCATAGTAAAACTATCAAATGGATACACAAGTAATAATTAGCCTTTGTGGTACCATCTGTCAGCCTTGTTGACTATTTTCTATGTGAGTGTAGCCTTTGTGGTACGATCTATTAGCCTTTGTCGACTATTTTCTATGTCGATGCAGCCTTTGTGGTGCCATCTGTCAACCTTTGTCGACTATTTTCTATGTCGATGCAGCCTTTGTGGTGCCATCTGACAGCCTTTGTCGACTATTTACTATGTGTATGTAGCCTTTGTGGTGCCATCTGTCAGCTTTTGTTGAATATTTTCTATGTCGATGCAGCCTTTGTGGTGCCATCTGTTAGCCTGTGTCGACTATTTTCTATGTGTATGTAGCCTTTGTGGTGCCATCTGTCAGCTTTTGTTGACTATTTTCTATGTGAATGTAGCTAGCCTTTGTGGTACCATCTTTTAGTCTTTGTCGACTAATTTCTATGTCGATGCAGCCTTTGTGGTGCCATCTGTCAGCCTTTGTCGACTATTTTGTATGTGTGTGTAGCCTTTGTGGTACCATCTGTCAGCCTTTGTCGACTGTTTGCTATCTGAATGTAGCCTTTGTGGTACCATCTATTACCCTTTGTCGACTATTTTCTATGTCCATGCAGCATTTGTGGTACCATCTGTCAGCCTATGTTGACTATTTTCTATGTGAGCGTAGCCTTTATGGAACGATCTATTAGCCTTTGTCGACTATTTTCTATGTCGATGCAGCCTTTGTGGTGCCATCTGTCAGCCTTTGTCGACTATTTTCTATGTCGATGCAGCCTTTGTGGTGCCATCTGTCAGCCTTTGTCGACTATTTTCTATGTGAATGTAGCCTTTGTGGTACCATCTATTACCATTTGTCGACTATTTTCTATGTAAATGTAGCCTTTGTAGTACCATCTGTCAGCCTTTGTTGACTATTTTCTATGTGAGTGTAGCCTTTGTGGTACCAGCTATTACCCTTTTTCGACTATTTTCTAATTCGATGCAGCCTTTGTGATGCCATCTGTCAGCCTTTGTTGACTATTTTCTATGTGAGTGTAGCCTTTGTGGTACCCTCTATTTGCCTTTTGCCTTTGTCGACTATTTTCTATGGCAATGTAGCCTTTGTGGTGCCATCTGTCAGCCTTTGTTGACTATTTTCTATGTCAGTGTAGCCTTTGTGGTACCATCTATTTGCCTTTTGCCTTTGTCGACTATTTTCTATGGCAATGTAGCCTTTGTGGTGCCATCTGTCAGCCTTTGTTGACTATTTTCTATGTGAGTGTAGCCTTTGTGGTACCATCTATTTGCCTTTTGCCTTTGTCGACTATTTTGTATGTCAATGTAGCCTTTGTGGTGCCATCTGTCAGTCTTTGTTGACTATTTTCTATGTGTATGTAGCCTTTGTGGTGCCATCTGTCACCTTTGTTGACTATTTTCTATGTGAATGCAGCCTTTGTGGAACCATCTTTTAGTCTTTGTCGACTATTTTCTATGTCGGTGCAGCCTTTGTGGTGCCATCTGTCAGCCTTTGTTGACTATTTTATATGTGCATGTAGCCTTTGTGGTACCATCTTTTAGTCTTTGTCGACTAATTTATATGTCGATGCAGCCTTTGTGGTGCCATCTGTCGGCCTTTGTCGACTATTTTCTATGTATGTGTAGCCTTTGTGTTACCATCTGTCAACCTTTGTTGACTATTTTCTATGTGCATGTAGCCTTTGTGGTACAATCTTTTAGTCTTTGTCGACTAATTTCTATGTCGATGCAGCCTTTGTGGTGCCATCTGTCAGCCTTTGTCGACAAATACAGGACACGGGAAGGAAAATGTGCGTGGAATAAACTGTGCTAAATACTGTAGGTTAATTGACGGGAACATGTCAGCTAGCGTAAATGTCATTTACAACTAGTTACACGTTTATTCGGCAGTGTAAATAAAAGATTTTGCTTCCGCAATCTGAGGAAATATTCGTTGCAGAGCCGTACATAGCGCTCATAAACATATTTTTATCACCGTGTGGATACCCATTTTCAAGGTAGGTAACTGATGTCTCAAAATTCGGCATTCGTCCTGTTCACGTAATGTGTTGATACATAAAGCATGTTTAAATGAATGTCGTTGATCGATCATTGACTTATATTAATAATAATGCAATAAGTATAATCGGTGTTTAGCTGCACCTGCTAAACGATATGTTAATAGGTGTTAATCACTCTTTGTCCAATTCCGCGAGGCCCGATCGGCGCAGGTGCGCGTTTAGATAATTTACCAAAACACGTATATTTGTGGTAGATTATTGCATTCAAATGATTAAAATGATCACAACACATACTAATTCAGTCAATTCAATGACAATGTATGGTATAAATATCCGCTAACGGACGCGCAAGCAACTTCGAACAGTCTTTGTAGCCTTTTCCAGCCTTTGTGGTGTTTAGGGTGACCGAATGGAAACTGAGATCCTGTATATATTATGAAAACACATTGAAGTAAGCAATTATATTCTACCAAATAATACTATGGAATGATGTTGATTTCATCGCAACATTTGATCAGGTAAAGAAAACTATTTTATATTTGACCAGCGGCAAGCATAAAACTGTACCTGATGAATAATACCAGCCTAGTATATGTTGATATCAAGTTTGTCAGGATCTACGGGGCGCCAAGTGGGACATGGCTCAATTTTGTCAACAAAATTCATTTTTGTGCCACAAAATTCAATTCTGTGTCACAAAATTCACTTTTGTGCCACAAAACTCAATTCTGTGTCACAAAATTCAATTTTGTGCCACATAATTCAATTCTGTGTCACAAAATTCAATCCTGTGTCACAAAATTCACTTTTGTGCCACAGAATTAAATGTCACAAAATTCACTTTCGTGCCACAAAATTCAATTCTGTGTAACAAAATTCAATTCTGTGTCACAAAATTCAATTCTGTCAATTCTGCACACGCATGTAAGAAGGACTACCATTGGTCAGAAACTGCACTGGAGAAATGGGTCACGGTCGCCGATCTACACATTCAATGTCGATGATTCATTTCTCATTTTGCCGATGATTCATTTCTCATTCTGCCATTTTGCTTCAGCTATCTCCAAACAGTCAAACGTTGACAAACCCATTCGTATTTAAACTCATTTGCGTTATAATTGTACACATACTTCATGTAGATCTCCCGCAAGTACTGACCTCATTTATTGTGTATCGCAAGGTACATCTGCCCCCGTTAAATCAATAATACACGCGCTGTGACCTGTGTTCTGACTTCTGTCTGTGTTTATAAACAGAATGTGTGTATTGGGCCATTTGAGGAAACCATTTGTAGTATTTGTGTAGATACCATGGATACTAAGATGGTGTATACTGTAAATAATGCATGTAGACACATAGTTGCGAACACGTAACTTCACAACTAGTAGACACAGATCCAATACCATTTGTTTCACAAGGTTAGATCTACTGTTAGAATACGACGTCATCTAATGTCATTTTCGAGCATAAAACGTTACCTGATAAATAGAATACCAGGCTAGTGTATTTTAATATCAAGTTTATCAGGCTCGGCTCGGAAACGGTAGGAATTCCTCGGCAAGCCTCGGAATTCCTACGCGTTTCCTAGCCTTGCCTGATAAACTTGATATCAAAATACACTAGCCTGGTATTCTCTATATATGGGCATGCTCTCAGGTCTAGCTATGACCCGGCTACTTTATGTTTGACCCTGTTTACATAATTGAGGGAAAATTCTGAATATTTTTCTTATTTCTCCTTCAAAGTATATATGCTTATATGGTGTGACCACTCATTTGTAATCATAATATAACCAAAATAACTGTCCATAAAGAAGTATAATATTGATATATTGGGTTATATTTTTCGCATTGAAATATTTAAACCTGCAAGTGTACTCCACCATCTAGTAAAATGGACTAAGACCGATCTCAACCAATCAACGTAGAGATGACATAGACTATCCTACGCAAACTAATTTTTGTGGACAAAAATGAATTCTGTCCCACAAAACTGAATTTTCTTCACAAAACTCAATTCTGTCTTTCAAAATTGAATCCTTTATAACAAAAATGAATTTTGTATACGAAACGTATGCAGAATTGAATTTTGTGACACAGAATTGAATTTTGTGACACAGAATTGACAGAATTGAATTTTGTGACACAGAATTGAATTTTGTGATTTTTAGTGTTACAAAACTCAATTTTGTACACATAATCAACCTGTCCTGCATGGCGCCCCGTATATATAGCCGTAAAAATTGTGCAGGTTTCGTGAAACAAACAATAGCATGGTATTATGTTTATAAGGGACCGTTTTAGTCTACAGAATGAGAAATGTCGACATAGTTTCAAGTCATGTCGACATGTCGTGATATTTAAGTCGACATGTTGAGATAAAGTATGTCAACATCTCGACACATCGATGTCAAATATATGCCACTATAATTACTGTTTAAACGTTTTACATCTTACAAGAAACGTGACGAACGAATAATCGAAATGGTCGGACGGACGTTCTCACGAATGGATAGTGAAGTGGCTATTATTTTGTTTAAAATAACCATATAAACGTAAGATATAGCCACACAACGGAACGGGATGAATGAAATGTACAGTTACCTTTGATCTCTTAGCCACATAACTACCCATTCGTCAGACCGAACAGACGGACGGACACCCGCGACGAAAACAATGAAACAATGTATCTTTTTTTTTCTCTGTATAAAAGGGTATACCAACTCTATTTTCCGTAAAAAAGGATACAGCTATTCCGAGTTTAACATTTCATTTAAACATTAATTTATTAAAACTTATTTAATTTGTTTTAAACTATTTAACTACACAGATGCAAGTAGTTGTAATTAAGTAATACATATTTAAAATATGCTTACCACCGTATACATAGTATAGCCAAACGATCAAACGTATAATGCGTCAAAGCAGTAATATATCATGTTAGTGTTGGGCGGAAGTTTAATTGTCGCTGTGAGAAATCGGGGTTATGAATGCTGCAACCAGTGTAGATCTAGATCAGCCTGTGCATCCGCACAGTCTGATCAGGATCTTCACTGTTCGCCATTCCAGAAAAACATCCGTTCTAACGAGCAGTGAAAATCGCTATCAGGCTATAGGAGAGTGCTATTCGATCAGTAACTATAAGGGACATTTCTCCATTAATAAAGGCAATTATGAAACCAGTAACTAAATAGATACAACGCACATAATC
>CM055274.1:77971802-78040906 GCA_029237695.1 Conchocele bisecta | reverse complement strand
GAAATAATCGAAGATAACCGTTGTTTTAAGTGATCATTATTTACTTCACCTACAGCACTAGCATTGGATACTTTATCATCACTTAGTTGTTCTATAAGTTCCTCACAATTCATTTTTATTTTGCATAATATAAATTTCAATTTAAAATAAACCCAACCCGATCCAAATATAATAATCAATAATTGTATGAATATCAATATCTAAAACATTTCATATATTCATACTATTATTTAAGTTAAATTTGCTTAGAACAACTCAACAATGTTAAGCAATACATATTTGCTGAACCATTCTTAACATTGTTATCTATGAATTGCTTAGCTAACTCAAGTTAAATTTCAGTTAAATCAAGTTAAAATCCAGTAAAATAAGTAAAATAAGAACTATTAAGTAATACTAAGTAATACTAAGCATTAATTAAACAACTTATAACCAGTAGGTTGATCAGTTCTAATAAGCAACTTAGAATGTTTTGTTTTCGATAACTCTTTTCTTATTTTGCTTATTTCCTCTAGTGTCGAAATAACATCATTTTCTCAAACAGTCCTCAAAACTATCTCTGTCTTTCGTATAAAACATACACAGCCATTTTGTCTGTTCTTGTTCTCTTAAGCCTTTTTAATACTGAATTATATCTCTGAATTATATCTCTGTGATATAACCCAAACGCTTTGCTCTGCATGTCGTCCAGAGAATGCGAGCTGTGACAACATATCTTTTTTCTTTGTTAATTGCTTTGTAGCTGAACAGTCATCAATGATATATAATGTTGGACTTCCAGCATATTTATTAAAAAATAATCTTAACAGATCTTGCAGCTTCTCTTTGCCGTTTTTGTCAATTGGATTTACAATCGTTATATTTGTATCAACTGGATTTCGAACATCTCTAATCCAGCATCTGTTCTGATACGCTTTGTTCCATTTTACAGTTGGACAAAGTATAATTATATTATCGAAAAAACCTTTATAACCTCCTTGTTGTTGTGAAACCTCTAATAAGTCTAAAACAAATTCTGTTTTTCCACATCCTGTTTGACCACAAACAATTGCACTATGTGCATACTTTGGCAAATCAATACAACGCCGATACAAATCTTCCATTTTCTATATTTAATTGCGCATCTTGAATTATAAATAAATATATATTTATTACACCTGCAGCTTCAGCTTCTTTAGTAATTTGAATTGTAATACCTTCACTGGCATTTTCTATTCTCCGTCCATTCCCATGTAAACTATTATCATCTGTTGTTCTTAAGTCAAGCCAGAGTGCATATTGTTTTGTAAGATATTTGCCAATTGTCACACTGTACACATTAAATTCTTTACTGACAGCGTTCACTATCGGATCATTAATATCTCCGCCGGCAAAGTGTTTGCGTATTTCATCCCACATATTATATGCTTTCATCCCTTGACTGTATAGTTGATTAGGCACACCCTCAATTGTTACTTCAACATTATTGATTTTTGGATTATAGAATTTTTTCACTTTTTTCTTTCAAAAGGTGTTGATTGCTCTTCAAATACCATTAAAATTCCTTTCATGGACCTAGCAGGGGTATTCAAATTTATATTCCATATAGAATCACTTTTATTTTTAGGTATCCTTCGATGCCTAAGAATTCTATCATACAAAATTGACATTTGTCCCATGTATTGATTTTTTACCATTGTCGCTAAATTAGGCTCTGTGACCATATCAAATTCATAAACTTATTATTAATTTCATAATTTTGCAGCTAAATCACCTGTGGCTATTATTACCCTTGAATAATCATTAAATGTAAGTTCATATTCGAGTCTATCACCCAAACCAGATTTATAATAAGGCATATGGGCTTCAAGAAGTTCAAAATCTAATGGTATATAAAATCGATTACCAAATGTATCTGATATAGCTTTATCTTCAGCGTTTCCAGAACTAGCATTTGCTGCTCCAGTTCTTAATTTTGTTACATTTGAACCTGCACTAGTATCTATACCTTGATAAACCATATTATTTCACTCTGGAGGTGTTTTCCATAGGTCACGATAGATATAATACACATCTGAATCATCGATTGATAAAATGTCATTACCAGATATTTTAATAGTTGTTTTCTTGACGATTGCACGACCAAGATTTTGAACCACTCGGCGATTGTCATCAGTGGAGGTTAATGCAATTGTAAAAGCTAAACGAACTGTTCCAGGTACGATTAAATCATTTGGGCCTAAATTTGGGAATCGCACTAAAAGATGTTGGTTTTGATCAATTGTAGATGGATTATTTGTTATTGTAACTGATTGTCTAATTCCTTTTACACCGAAAGGCTCTCTTAAATGTCTGTAGGGATTAAGTTTTCTTCCGTATGTTGTCATTATTCTTTTCAATTTTATTTATAAATTACATACTTTAAAATAAATAATAAATAATGGCTGAAGGTGGAGAAGGAGAGTTTATGCATTATGATAATGAGACGTATGACCCTGATGGTGATGAAGAAACACAACTGATACCCCCCGATGTTCCAATGACATTACCTGATTTTCAAACGGAAAAACTAACTCCAGAGAATGATCGTCCTCTACGAGTAAAAACTTTAGAGCTTTTTAAAACTCTATTCCAAAAGGAGTTTAAAGTAACAGATCAGGAGTTTCAGTTACTAATTCCAGACCTACACACAGAAAACAAAACACTGTTCTGGAAGGATCACCGCATTAGTAAAAAGGGGGACCCTAATATCTTAATAAGAACTTTTAAAGGTAAAGGAACAGCTGAATTAAAACGGTTATTGAATCTACAAGAGGTCCACTTGGCTCCAGAAGCTGTTAATAAAATACAAACTATAAAAACCGAATTACCAAATGTTGAAAACATAGAAATGACTGAATTACCAAGTACAGTTGATGAAACAGAAACACATGTAAAATAACTCATTGATGCACTATGAAAAGAAACATCAACTACAATTACACATGATTTTGAAACTTTGCCATTAAGAGAACTTAAAGCCTTAAACAAAGCACTGCAACAATCAAGAGGATCACTAACCAACAACCTTGCCAAGTTAAATGAATTGGATAAAAATAAAGATGCCGCAGTGTTAAAGTTGGCAGCTGTAACTACATTTGATTCAGACAGTCCAGATGCAGACCGTATCGAAAAAGAAATCGCTGATATTTTATCTGAGCGTGAAGCACGTCTTGAAGCGATTTCAGTGGATAGGGAAGCCTTAAGAACTCAAGTTTCCAGAATAAAAGAGACTCTTGATAGAATATTACACAAAGATACCACTTTAAGAGAAAGGCTCAAAACCCTCTTCAAAGAACAGGGGATAACTATTGTTTCAGTTCTGACAGCTATAGGGTTTATAATCTCTACTTTAATTTTAAGTATTACTGGAGGTGCAAGTGGTGGTGCAGCTGCTCCAAAACCACCAGGAAAAGGTGGAGCTAAAGAATGGATAAAGAAACAATTAAAACATCTGAGTTCATTACTGGGTATGTTAGCAGAGAAGGCAGTGGATGCATTACCCGGAATTATTGGATCAATAGTATCTTGGTTGTTGAATGCAGCAGGAAAGGCTGTTGGATGGCTAGCCAATAATTTATGGGTTTTGATTATTACAGTTGCTGGGCTTCTTTATATGGCTGCTAAGGATTATATTTTATCTCGAAAGTAAAATAATAGCAGTCCTAACCCAACTGCAATACAACCAGTGACTAGTGCAGTTGTATAATGTTCATGTTTGACTGCTTCTATTTGTTCAGGTATTGCGACTGCTGGTTTAACATTTAAAGGTTTAACATTCAAAGGTTTAACACTCAAAGGTTTAACATCCAAAGGTTTAACAATACTTTTTTCTTTTTTCTGGTGTTTGTACAGGCGGTGGAACTGGTAGGCTATTTACATCACCATTAAACCCCACAGTTTGATCACCAGTCGCAATTACAATTAAATTATTGTAATTTTGAATACTTCCTATCGTATAATCCATGTTGCTTGGAGCCATGTACAGAACCAATTCCCATATGCAAAGTCAACTTTTGACCTTGCCATATTTTAGTACATTTTTGATAAGTTTGAAATTATTAGTGGGTCAAGTCTACAGCTCTATTAATTGCATCAATTAACATTGGCTAAATATTGTTTTTTGCGCATCAAATGCAGTCCCAGTTACCCAATAATGGAAGTTCTTGTTTGAGATTGAGCACCAAGAATTGGACAACACAACATAAAACCCCCCCCCACTAATACTATCATTTAATCGTTCCACCCACTGCTTGGAGTGAACCCAATTGAATTATCTATAACAAAACTAGTCCAAGCATTAGTAATATCGACGTGATGGGTAAAAGATCGTGTACATCAAAAAATGGTGATAACTTACCTCCATGGCTCAATCTATAACCCCCTGAAGGCCTCATAAACATTGTAAAACCGCCAAGATTATGATTCCCATGGTCTATTTTTTGTCTGAAATCCTTATTTGGATTAATACCAAATTCAGTGCATATTCTATGGTAAGCTGAAAGGTCAACATTATTATCATATCAACAGTAGCTGTGATCATCTCGTAGAGGAACTTTCATTTGAGCTAAGATTCGAAGTGTTTGATACATAATATGAAATTCATATAAGGATCTCAAAAACGGATCATTTGTAATTGTTAAATGCTGGTTACATGAAACACCACACCCACAAGTAGCACACCATATTGCAAAGTTAAATTGATTCTGATACCACCCCATTGGATTATTCATCCAATTTGAGACATTACCAGTTATTGAGGGGTTGGGATACCCTGCTAGAGCATTTGAATATGTAGCTTTGAAACTTTTATCTTTTGTAACATAAACATCAACATTGTAAAACATTGGAACCGTTTTCAAAGCATATATATGAATGACATTGTAGTTTGCATTCTTATTAAATTTGAATGCCATTGTTTTTAATATAAAAATATTTTTATATTAAAAACAATGTATATAACTTTAACTGACATTACAAAACCAATTCCATTACAAGAATATATTAATAATACAGATTCTAGCGAGAAATTGGTTTGAAAAGTCTTACATACTGGGTTGGTTGGTACAATATTTTGCAGTATGAAACATACGAGTGGTCTACTGTTAGAGCTAGACCAACTGCAGTGACAATTCCCGCTGGATTATATTCATTTGATAGATTAAGTAATTTATTAAGTAATGCCGCTTTGTCACTTAGTGTAAATAAATCTAATGGGAAATGTACTTTTACAGTTACAACCGGACACGAGGTTAATATTCCTGAAAATATACTTAAATTATTAGGTTTTGACATATATCCACACAAGTTGGATAGTGGTACTTATACAAGCGTCAATCCATTGTTGATTTTTTTGCGTTACCAAATCTGTTTTATAAATATCTGAATCAAGTCAGTTCAATCTCACAATCTATTAGAGGAAATATAAGTTAACATATTTTGTACTGTACCCCATCAGCAAAACTACGTTTGGGAAAATCGGATTTACAATATCAATTTCAATCTCCGGAATATAGGAAAATTACAAAGTGGTAAATCAATAAACGAGTATTGGGAATTGAAGTCAGAGAAATAATTGTAATAATTTTATTAAATAATCACGGACTGCCAATTTTTATTGTATTTGAAATAATATAAACAATAAAGTAAAATGTCTATATATGGAGATACAAACTATCACGCAACTAAATCATATAGTGATACAGGTGATGAGTTGATTAAAAAGAAAATTAATGAGTTTGCTACTCTTGTAAAAGATAAAATGTATGTCCCAAACCTAAAACAAACAATGCATGACCTTAAGCAAGGTAAACCTATAATAACTGTATGGGCAGAAGAATCTGGGCCATTACGTGATGGCTCTTATGAATTTGCATTTGGAAATGGTGTTTCTGGTTCAGCGCATGAAAACTGTGTTATACTATGTTGTGTAGTGGGAAGTTTTTACGAATGGGTTTATGCAGTGTCACAAGAGATGGATTTGCAACCGATGAGCTAAAAATTGGGATTAGTATTAATGGCGCCCCAAATGTTAATGCAACTTTAACAAAACATAAAAGACAGCGTTCGGCATATACATATTTCAAACTCCAATTGAACTTACCTCTGGAAGTTGTATTAAATTCGTTTCACTTTACAACATATAGTAGAGCTTCCATTTCAATTGTAAATGTATTATTGAATTAGATATTTAAATTTAAAATTATGAAAAATAAAATGTGTAATAAACTGTATCCACCGCTACCAGTTGAGGAGAATAGAACAGAACATTATGGCTTAGTGAAATAAGTGCATTAAAACATAAGCAATAAAATGAGGGTTGATGACAAGATAAAAACTAAATAAATATAAAAGAGCTCTGAACATATTAAATGGTGTTCAGTCTGGATTAACTACTGTTGGTCTGGTAATGGGTGGGACGAGTGCCGGGCTATTATTAACTGTTTTGTATGGAGTGCCCGTTTCCTTGGGCCTTGGTATTGCGGGTAGTATATGTGGTGCATTTGCATTAACAAGCAAATTTGTTAATACTAAACTACTGAAAAAGGCTGAAAAACATGATGAAATACGTATACTTGCAATGGCAAAACTTAATTATATTGCAATAAAGTTTCCACTGCATTACAAGATGGTAATGTATCTGATAAGAAGAATTTAAATTGATCATGGGAGAGATGATAAATAGAACAAATGAAAGCAGATGTTAGAAAAACCTATAAAGTTTGAGATTTCTGCTGAAGAAAAAAAATACTACGAGAGCAAATCAAAACAGACATGTTAAAAAATATAAATCGGCACTAAATTTTGACTTTCATTCGAGTGCGGTCGGGTAAAAAAAAAATAAGGTTTAAAAGTTTTTCAATAGACAAAATCAAAAGCATGATACTTATTGTTCTTATTGTTTTTACTTGGCTTCAACCTAATGGTCCTTACATAGTATGGCAACTCATTATTTTTAGATTTAGCTTGTTCAATTTTAGATTTAAGATTGCGTGATGCCCATGCTTCAGTTTCATCATTTAATGTTAAAATCATAGCTTCACCATTAATAGTATCCACACATCTGTAATCTGTAATAGTATATATTTCATTCTGTTTTAAATCTGCCCATTTAATTGTATTATATTCATGTTCCTTACACTTTTCTTCAAACTTGGCTAGTGTGATTTGTTGATTCATTTTTGTGTTTTATGTTATAGAAATGTATCTTAAATAGAAATAAAAAATGAAGAAAATTTATTACAGTCCTAAAGGATTTTGGAAAGGTTTAACAGCTGTTAAGAAATTAGCAAAAGCAGCTAAAGTAAGTGATAAAGAAGCATTGAATTTCTTAAAGAAACAAGCGGTATGGCAGATTTATTTACCTGCACCAAAGAAAATAGTGAGGCCAAGTTTGATGTTTCTAACAAGAATGAAAGTCCATCAAAGCGGATTTATTATTCCTACCACATGACACTGTTGGTCGAAAAACATATAAGTATGCATTGACTGTTGTTGATATTGCTAGTAGATATAAAGAGGCAGAACCACTGACTTCAAAGGACAGCAAGGAAGTTGCTAAAGCTTTTGAAAATATTTATAAAAGAAAACTAACATATCCAAACTTACTGCAAGTAGATCCTGGGAGAGAATTATGGGTGCTGTTACACAGTTCATGGATAAACATAATGCAAATATAAGGCGCGGTAGAAGAGAAATTCATAGAGACCAAGCCATTGTTGAAAGATTTAATAGGACACTAGCCGAAAGATTGTTTGGTTATCAGTATGCTAAGGAGTTGGACAATCCTCATAAACGAAATAGGGAATGGGTTAAGAGGCTACCAGCGGTAATCACTGCAATAAATTCGGAGACTAAAAAACCCTCTCCAATTGAAATTAAAACATTAAAAGACGACCCCATCTGTCCTACTGTAAACTTAAGATATTTATACCAACCTGGAGAACAAGAAGGCGGAGGCAGACGTAGAGCTACTGACCCGATATGGAGTGTTGATATTCATAAGATTGATTATCATGTTATTACCCAAGGTATAAGAGTTTATTATTTGAAGGCGCCGGCACCAAAGAGAGGCTTTGTAAAGGAAGAGCTTCTTATTGTTCCGGCTGATACCCAAACGCGTATGTCATGATTCCATCGGGTGCAATGTATCGTTTTGTGTCGAGTGGTGAGAGTGTTGTTTTGTTCATTGTTAGTCCGTATATTTTGTGGTGTATGGAACGTAGCATATTCATGTTATGAGTGTATGTTTTCTTGTTGAAAAGTGCATCTTTGTAATTTTCAAAGTTTATTTGTTTTTGTATTACATATTTGACACGTCTATTGAAATTAGGTTTAGCTATGATTTTTCTTAGTCTTTCGTTTTCGGTTCCATCTGTTCTTACTAGTTTGATGTCTGATCTTTTTCGTAGGTTCTCCATAGTTTTTCCGACTACAGCATTGTTCATTAGTTTATAGAAATCTTTTTCAAATGCAGACATTGCTTTTTTACGTAATTCGGTGTTTAGACGAATGTATGGTTCCATCCATGGTTTTTCATTGAATTCTAAGGCTCGATGTACTTTAGTGAGTTTTAGGCCAAGATATATGTACAACTGTAGATTTCTGTAGTGTAATACATATTTCTTTTTGTTGTTTAGATTTGGACAAGTTTCTCTATGTTTATCATATTGCTATTGTTAAGAGAAAATTCTGTTTGATATTCTGATAACCATTCTTTTTTTACTGCTAGTTTCTCAGGTGCAAGTGGATAATCGTTGTGTAGTTTATGTAGGCTTTTTGGGTATTCTAGGTCTACTTCAAGGATTAAACCTTTGCCTGGTTTTGGTTGAGCAACTGTGTTTCTAATGTTTAAGGGTTTCCACTTGAAACCGGAGTACGGTAAAGGTTGACTCATTGCCCATCCGTATAGATTATTTGCGTCGTAATACATGATGTGATTGTTTTCTTCAGTTGGATTGTAATCAGCTACAAGTGGATTGTTTGCTTTTGCATGTCTTTTGGATACCATACTTATACCGCCACGCATACCTTTTTCTATGAATAAATGCATAACAATATCTGTTAGTAGTTCTAGGTTTATTTGAGTGTGTTTTAGTAATGCATCCCATGATAGACCTGGAGCTGTATAGTAGTGTAATGGGTCAAGTTTGTATGCATTTATACCTGTTTTTTCTAAATGTTTGGAATACATCAGCAAGTAGAACAACATCAGTTTTAAGGTATAAATCATGATAATCTCCAAGGGTTTTACAGTTTAACTCTTTCCATACCTTTTGTGCGTGTTCATAGTCTTTTTGATTGATACTTTCATCTGTAAGACTGCTGTAAAATTTATATATAGGTGGTAATTGTGTTTCATTGAATCTTTCTTTGTTGTTCATATATATCAAGGGTAAACTCATTTACGTAAAAGTAGATTTGTTTTATTGTTGAAGACATTGTTGGTGATTTTGAAATCTGATTTATCTGTTGCATCTACTAACTTTTCAAGTGATGAAGACATGAATTGGAAACTGTCAAAGAACTTGAGTTGTCCAATGCTAAATGAGATGTACTTTTCAGCGTTGGTTGGAATACAAGTTATGTTGCGGTTTGCTGTGTGTATTTTTTGCATTATAAGATGACTATCATATCCTTTTAGGTTGTGGAATACTACAGGGATTTTAGTTGTGCCTGGTTTTATTTTGAGTTTTATGTTGCAGTTTTTGTGTGCGGCGCCTCTGTATTTACCTGTGAAATGGCAGTGGTCTCTTACTTTTGTATCGTTTAGTTCTGTTTCACATATCCAACAATGGGTTGCACTTTCATAATCTTTGATGTTTTGTTCTGTCATTGTTATTTGAGTTGGATGGGTAAAAGTGTTGTTGATGTTGCTTGTTTCACGTTTCAAATGGTTTAAGAATGTTTCAACTACATCTTCACCTCTGTATATTACTGGTTTTTCTGCTTTGCCATCATACCGCACAACTTGATATCCAAAACCACAAGCTTCATGTTCACTTGTTATTTCTGATTTGTCACCAGCAGGTTTGTTTTCAGGGGTTATTATGCTTTCAAAGTCCGCATAGATTACATATGGAACTGGTAGTTGGTTTTGAAGGTTTTTGAATTTTATATGGTTTTTATCTTTTAAAGGCATTTCTATTTTTGTTGCAGTTTTATTGATTCCTTCACAGTCTTCTTTATGCTTGAGTAGTAAGTCTTCTTGTGAGAAGCCATATAGACAACGTTCACAGAAGTATGTTTTGTTTTTGTGTTTGTTTTGATCTACGAGTAGTCTGTTTAGGTTTTTAATCCAACAATAATGATATTGCGTTTCTTTCTTTGGTTCTTCACCTTCTTCGTCTTGTGATATTAAGAGTAAATTAATTCTATTCAATTATGTTGGTTGATCTGATATGTAATATGGGAATATGCTTATTTTCTCTGTCTTTTTTGTTATTGTGTATCCATAAACATTTATTGCAAGATTGTTTTGTTTTTCCACTTTTGGTATTTGGGTTAATGGAGTTGGAAAATCGATCTCCTTCAAGTTCAAATTGTCTTTATATTTTGTATAACTGTAAATATTATTAAGGTTACTTTTTGCGGGGTATATAGCGGATGTCACAGCCCATCTCAAACATTCATTATCATTATTCTTTACATTGATTATTGCTTTTTTATTTATCAATGGTTTGGGTAAAGGGATATATGAAGAGCCTTTGAGTGGTTCATATTTTGCAATGTTTAAGTACAGTTTAATACAGTGTTCGATCTCTAGGCCTGATGCTGTATTTGTAAATTTTTCAATCCAAGTTTGCAGATAAGAAGTTTGATTATTATAAAATTCAACTACTTTAGATCCATCAAGAGCAGTGCTTTGTTCTCCATGGGTTTGTCCGATGACATACTTTCTTTCTCCACCGTTTTCATCTTTGAAAAAATTTAGAGAAATGCCAATTGAAAACTTTATTCCATTGTATTCTTTTATATCTTGATTGATTTGTTTTATTATAGCAGATTGATTTTCATCGAATAGAACAGAAGGATCTTTATATTTCTTTGCATTTATTTCATATGACTTGAAATAAGCACACAATGGCTTGTCAATCAATTTTAATTCTGGAGTTTTATTTTTTTCACGATTTATGGATCGTGGGGCTGGGATTGGTTTTTCACGATTTATGGATCGTGGGGCTGGGATTGTTTTTTTTGATCTGGGAGCTGGAATTGGTTTTTCAATCTTTGTTTGGTTAAGTTTCTCTTTCCTTCTTTGCTTCTTTTTTCGACGCCTTTCCCTACGGTTTTCTTCCACAGATGGTTTAGTCTCGGCTTTGGTCTCTGAAGATTTCAAAGCATCAACCATCTTTCGCAATTGCTCATCATTAATAACTCTATCACGATACAGTTTCAGAATATCTTGTACATCTGTAGCACTCATTTCTTTTTAATCTTTTGTTTTATAACAATATCATACTATTATTTCTTTTATTTAATAGAAAAATTATTGTATATATAATGCACAAAATGGAAGAAATAAACATAAACATAAACATGTGCCAATACAAAAATATCCATTGAGATAAACCATGCACGATAAAATCAGTGAAAAACTCAATATACTGTGCAACACATAAGTTTAGAGTAAAAAAGAATACACCATTGAAACCATGCTTAGTGTGTGGAAAGGGTACTTGTGCTATGTACCAAGTGTGTGGCAAATGTGGAGCAAATAGAGTTTGGGCCTTAAAGAGATACTATAAAATAGAGAAACCATTCAGACAAGAGTCTGCCAGACTTAGGGGGATTGTGATATAGCGGTTTCGTGGTTCATTGCATATATTTTGCTGAAGATTATGGTTTTCGTACAAAGCAACTATATAGTTTGGTATAGCAAGCATTGTTTTGATAAATTCCTAGTCTCAAAGGCTGAGAAGTTTAAAATTGAGATTATATTGTAAGATTTTCATATAAAAGTACAAAAATACCAAACTATATAGTAGTTTTGTACTTTTGTATATTTAAACTTCTCAGCTCATGGTCTGAGAACGATACAATATAGATTATATCGCTGGCGCCTCATAATCTATATATATAAATACCATGCCTCATTTGCATATGGAAATAGCCTGATACCAACGCGCGTCACTATCAGTAAAATAAATATTACTAAATGATTATATCTGCATAGCGGGCACTCGTAATTTTTAGAACTGGTGGAATAGTGACACAATTATACACTTATTTAATTCCTATAAAGAACATGTTGTGCCTACTGAGTGGGCGTGTACCTTTAAGAGATAATCATTTAACAAAGATGTCAAATATATAATTATTGGTCGATTTTGGTCAATATACATATCAGAATGTTTGTTATTTTACATGGATGCTAAATATTGTATTTATTTCAAAGTCAGGAATAATATTGAACTTTTATTCAAATAATTGCGAAAGTTCTTTTAATTTTTAGATATTAAAGTCGAAAATCTGCATATCGCATGGCCATTAATTCGTCTGTATGTTATGCAACGCTGTCAATATTGAGACATAAACTGTCCAAGCTGAGAACCGATAAGTACACACAGGTTTGATAAGTAATCTCATTCCAGAGATTGCAACAAAGAAAGTTTGACTGTTTGTCCACGGTGATACCCGGGACCCTGAATAAACGTCATAGGGCCAATATGTAAATGAGATAATACATTCTGATATCACATGGTGAATAATAAACAATTTCTTTGGTTAATCTATTGTATCCATTATGTTTGCCATTGAAAATTGGAAATATATTCCAGGGTTGCAAAATAGTTGTTCACAAGGAAACATAATGTAAAAGTAATAAACGGACATACAGCCGCCGTTTGGCGCGTGACCATTACATAGTATGCAACCCGTGAAGATCCTGACCAGCCTAGGTACGGCCATACAATCTGATCAGGGTATGCTCTGCTTTCCACTATGCACACATGTATAATCATCCTATTATAAATTAGTATACCATGACATGGTAGAATGTATCAACTGGGTGAGTGAACATCACAGTTCTACAACTAAAGTAGATTCAGACCAGCCTGCACATGAACGTATAATCTGATCAGCGTATACTCCATTAGTTACTGTGTGATAATGTCGGATCAGGTTCTTATACGTTACGATGACGTGATGTGCGAAAAGATATCGCTCAGAATATAACCAACATAGTCATGATAGTCACAGACCAGCCTACACCGAGGTATATGCTGATCAGGATATACTCCGTTTATCACTCCGCAATGACTTTGAATCACCCGAGTACAGCTTGAAATTGTAAAACATGTGACTGAAGGAAACAGACAACCAATTGATTTTCCATAGACACACATTCACACAAACATGACAATCGCAAACTACATGCGACAAAATCAATTTTGTTACTTCCATTCCTGGAGTCGGTGACCTAAGCCGGTTCTAGATCCATGCCAAACACGGGGTCATGCGGGTTGAGTTCCATGAGTTATTTCCCCTTTTTTGACGGAACCGTCTACTTTCACTTTCGAAATCTCTATCTCACCCCTACATCAAGTGGCACACAGAAAAAAAATAACTGCATGTGTAGAGCATGCAAATAATATAATAATATGTTTGGCACAGACATACCTTTCCTGCAGCATCTATTTTATTTATCTCTCTGTCATAATAATAACAATCAATGCCGTTGTTCTGAGAATGTACTCCTTGTTGCTAAGCTGTACCAGGACTGGTTTACCTGGTACTGGTTTACCGTCTATATTATTCATAAGTTGACTGTGTCCTGAATGGTTGAATCGTACATCACCTACAGGCACAGACAAGTCTACACAAAAAGGTATAGTCTAATCAGTGTATACGCTGTACTCTATGCGTTACTCCTGAGAAATGTAACATCTGCCAAGTGTGACATGGCATGGCAGAAAAAGTACTGAATAAATGAGCCATACATGATTGACAACAAGTGTAGACCAGGACCAGCGTAGACACGAATTTATAATCTGATATGGGTATAATCTGCTTATTACTCCTTAAACAGGAACATCAGCCAAGTTAATTAAAGTATGCTGTGACAGATCAAGTAGTTGATGAATGAACCATACATTATTTACAACCAGTGTAGACTGAGACCAGCTTAGACACAACTGTATAATCTGATCTGGGTATACTCTGTTTGTTACTCCTTAAAACGGAACCTCAGCCAAGTTCCTTAAAACGGAACATCAGCCAAGTTGTATCTTGGTATGACGGGACATGACAGAACAAGTAGTGGATGAATGAACCATACATGATTTACCACCAGTGTAGACAGAGACCAGCTTAGACACAAATGTATAATCTGATCTGGCTATACTATGTTTGTTACTCCTTAAAACCGAACATCAGCCAGGTTTTATCTTAGTATGACGTGGCATGACAGAACAAGTTTTGGATGAATAACCATACATGATTTACAACCAGTGTAGACCGAGACCAGCTTAGACACAAACGTATAATCTGATATAGGTATACTCTGTCACTAAGCACCAACTTATAAAAAACTTAGTTTACCTTAGTATTATGTGACATTGCCGACTATATCCACTGGATGGGTGTACGGGATATACGACCAGTGTAGACCCAGTCCAGCCTACACACGAATGTATGATATGAGCAGGGTATAATTATGAGGTTGAAGTTTCGTACCGTTTATTTGGATTCCATAAGTGTTCTTCATTATTTTTTTTATTTTTTTGTATATGGGGAATTAGCTCATTATGACCAAATAATGATTTTAACAAATAACCACGTTTAACAGTTTTATTTTGTATGTTTCTTGTTTGTTGTCATGTCAATAAATTACCAAATACAAATGTAACATGTTTAAGATGTATCTCCAAACCCACTGCCAGCGCGCCAAACGGCGGCTGTATGTCCGTTTAATACTTTTACATGATGTTTCCTTGTGAACAACTATTTTGCAACCCCGGAATATATTTCCAATTTTCAATGGCAAACATAATGGATACACTAGATTAACCAATGAAGTTGTTTATTATGCACCCTGTGATATCAGAATGTATTATCTCATTTACATATTGGCCCTATGACGTTTTATCAGGGTCCCGGGTCTCACCGTGGACAAAGAGCCAAACTTTCTTTGTTGCCGAAATCGACCAATAATTATATATTTGACATCTTTGTTAAATGATTGTCTCTTAAGCATGTTAAATAACACAGCTGTTTTGCGACCTGTGCAGACCAAGATCAGCCTGCACATCCGCACAGTCTCATAATGACCTACACCGCTCGCTACTGTATGGTGCGGACCAAATTCCAGTTGGTTCAGTCGCCTATTGGAATTTTTAGCGGCTCCTCCATTGATCCTTCCTTGTCACCGAAATCTTTTTTCTCAACAGGCGGGACGGTTTTGGCATCAGAACGTCCAGAGCCTCAACCTTGTCGCCTGGAGATTGTCTGGGAGGCAGTCAGAGGTGAGAGGTTTTTCTGAGCGGGCCGCCGATTGCATTTCAGGAGCAAGACGTCAGTACTTCCACATGCTATGATGCTAAATGGTCCATCTTCGCTAGTTGGTGTAATGGCAGGCAGATTAATTCACGGAACCCAGCTTTGGGGTGAGATTGCAGACTTCTTCCTGTACCTGTTTGAAATTAAGAAATGCTCCCCTTCTACCATTAATGGTTACCGTTCTGCGTTGGCGAGCACATTCAAATATGGAAAGGTTCAGGCTAGAAATGTGGGGTCAGATAGTCGTATTATAGTCCCTTGTGAGATATTTTGAAAAGGAAATACCTTTGACTAGATATATTGCGCCTAAATGGGATCTGGCTTGTGTCTTGCTTTCCCTGTCGGAGAAACCGTATGAGCCCATGGGACAATCCTCGCTGTTGGATTGGTCAGTGAAAACAGCTTTCCTTTTGTCCTTCGCATCGGCTAAACGTTGTGGCGAGTTACATGCTGCTGACGGGGTCTTTTTTGATCAGCTGGGGGAATATATGATACTGGTATATGAAATTTCCTTTCTACCGAAAACGCACCGTGGTAATACACTTCCAGAGCCCTTCCAAGTACCCGGTGTGACAGGGTTGTCAGGTTCTGGTGAAAAATGTATGCCCCGTCAAAGCAGTGAAAACGTTATTTGGAGTTAGCAGCCAGTTCAAGGGGGGTAGGAAAAAGCTGTTTATCCCGACAATTGGGAATGGTGAAGTTTCAAAGGCAACGACTTCTAGATGGATAACTTTTGCTATTCGCAAAGCATATCAAGGGTTATCCAAACAGAAACCAGCCACACTCAGGATAAATGCTCATGAGGTGCGGGCTGAAAGCACCTCCTGGGCATTTCTCAACCACTCTCCCATTAACACGGTTATGGCAGCAGCATGCTGGAGATCCCACAGCACATTTTCAAAGTTTTATCTCAGATCCATGTCAGATCCATGTCTGTCCACAGTCATGACTTGTTTAAATTGGGACCTTTAGTGGCTGCCAGTCAGGTGGTTCGGCAGTAGGGGATCTGAGATGATACTATGCATATGGACTATGTGGGGATGTTTCTGTTTTTAGCACGGTTAGGGAATCTGTAGTCTTGTGAAGGTTCCCTAACCATATTCGGAGAAAACACTCACATATATGAATGGTTTCTCTTCACCTTATAGTGTTGCATGTTAATGTATATATAGTAGGAGGTTGACATACATTGTTTCTTTTTTGTAAGGCACCAGGTGCCTATCAATATATCGGATAAATGTACACTGTTTGGAAATTAGATTAAATTTAGAATAATGGGTACAATGTAGTAGTCAATGAACAGATGAGGGGAGACGAACGCACAGCCTTACAGGAGTGATTGCATGGTACTTAGTTCAACCAGTTATGGTCAAGATGTTTTCTGCATTGTGTATACAACTGTACACACTATTCTCTTGTTTCATTATTTCATCTATTTCATCTATTTCATTTCATAAATAGTTTATTACATGAATATTTACATATTGACAAACAACGTACACTTACCGGAATCACCGGGTGCTGAAACCAGTTATGTTCACCAATTATAAACCTTTATTAAACCGCGACAGAACGATCTGGTCTCATCATCCGGTGATGAAAAGTCACATGTAGGGAGAGGATTTAAATAAGCTTGCTTTCAATCCAATCCCATTTGTATATATCATTGTAAATTCCATTGTCGCCTTGTACCATTGTAAATAATATGCAAATAAAATATGTTTAAACTAACCAGTTATGTTTGTTTTTTGTTTTTCCCACTACTCCTTTGTTGGGAAGACGGTCTATACTAATATTTACTACTATGTTTTATCCCAGTAACGGCACTTCCTTGCACTCACATCTATTATATGTGTAGATGTCATTATCGATTTTCTTTTCTGTCGATTCGACAAGCGACGGGCTACAGGTACCGTAGCTACTCGCTTATTGTCGAACGATTCGACCGGCTTATAGAAATAAAAAGCGTTTAGTGAAAACATTCATTAATATAAATTTTACATTAAAAAATTTCCATATTTGGTACACTGGAATATCGAAACTCCCATAACCGGCACGGAATGGTCACTTACACAGCTCTTGGTGGGACAGCGGCCTCTATCCAGTTTACTGACCACTTGTGAGCAGGTATTGCCAAGAAATGTTTCGATTTGTGACAAAATCAGATCCAGTCATCAACAGAGCAAGAAACGCTATGATAAAAGCATAGTAGCTTTACAATTAAAAGAGTTAAACATTGACGACCAAGTTTGACTCCATAAAGACAGCAACTTGTTGATACCAGTTGCAGTCTGCTTGCACAATGCCAGATCTTACATTGTACAGACTGCAGATGGTGCGTCAAATCGCCGTAACAGACGCTTTCTCATGACAGCAAGGGAGAATATGAATATGAAAAGCAATATACAAGACATGAATATACACTTTATTGGATAAAATGGATGATTTGCCATATTTTATCTTCTTATTTCAAATGAAAACACATGTGCTGACCAAGATATCAATTGAAGAAACATAAGTATAAGCCACAACAATACGTATTACATGTAAATACGTAATACAACAATACGTAATACATGTAAATCCTTGGAAGTGGCAATGTGTGTGGCACACTTATTTCCAGCGGCCATTTTGAAGCTAATGGTGTCTGGTACTACAGTACTAGTTAGCAATACTCTCAAAAGTTTGTGTTCATTGTATTATGAGTATAAGCAGAAGAAACATACAAACTATCACCACTGCATTAAACATGCGTAATAAATATTTGATTAGCAGGTTTAAATGGCGGCCATTTTAAAAAATAAAATGGCCGCCATTTCAAAATATGCTGTAATAATTATGCAAATATTTCTTATCTATAATAAATAATAAAAAACACCACATTTAATGACGTTGACGTTAAAATATAATTAATCTCAATGGCGGCCATTTTGAAATTCAAAATGGCGGCCATGCAGCTCTTAAGAAATGTAACAAACTTCAGTTTTCTTATATGATGTATATATATGGGCCGCGCTCTGTGAAAACCGGCCTTAATGACAAAATTTCACAAACAATATGCTGAAAAGAAAATGCAAATATGTTTCATAGTTTTTGTTTTATCTCACTTTTTGTAGCACCATGTGAATCACGCAAGGAAAAAAAGTAACGTCATCGAGAAAATGACGTTATTGAAACGCTGACGTTTGTACAATGCAACACAACAGCCTACAGTAGAAATGCGTGTTCATAGACTCATTGACTGTGCTTGCTGTAAACTGTATTTGCTGATAAGTTTTACTAAATGTATCTACAACTGTTACTATGAATACTATCAAACATCGAACAGAATAAAACTATGACATGTACATGTAGTGAACAAACCAAACGCACCACTATCGATTTTAAATATATAATTAACCGATATGTGACCTCGTAATTTGCTACTATCGCCAACTATCACGGATTATGCATATGCATGTACCGTCAGAAAGATACATTGTAATTATTTGAGAATTGAGTTCAGAATCTAATTGACGTTATTTACGTAACAGTTAATTGTGACGTCATTTATTGATGTAGACATTACGTCACTCATCAAGGACCACACACAAACAACTAAACAACATTCCTGGTGTTTGAAATTTAAAAAGTCTGTGACAAATTCTGTAGAAATGAATGGCCTGAATTTGGTTAGAATTTGGATAGGCCTATATGGCTGCACATATCAATGACTTCAGCGCCCGATGGTGTATAGAGGGTAGTCAAACACCCCCGGGGAGTTTTAAACAAATTAAAAATCGACTGTCCATACCCGACTCTCGGAATTAAATTTACATCTCAGAAAGCGGGAGGAACGTTTTCCTGTGTAGCCAATATGACTGTCGGACGGTCTTGTGTACGTGTACCTCGTACTAGCAGGTACATGTAGGAGCCTATGGGAAAATCAAAAGTAGCCAACAGAACATTCAGGGCAAAATTATCCATTACTGTGTATTTTTAAATGTGTGTCGGTTTGAATTTTTGATAATAGGTTTACCATTTGAAAACAAATATATATACATAAACCTGTCAATGTCGGGAAAATGTGTCGATGTGACATACATGATTGTATAATTGTTATAAAATGTTCTGATAAAAATACCGGCAGTAAAGATAATAGTACTGGTGCATGTATATGTATACACTGTATCCTCTCGTCGGGAATAATTAATTTGAAAACAAAAGCAATTTAATTGTGTTGCGTTTCAGAAAAAGTACATTCAACGCCTTAAGCTTTGTAAACAAAGAAATGAGTGGCCAACCAAGCCATGCTAAAAAGCACCGTGGCGTATGTATATGTATGTTGAAGTCATATCTGCACACTATATAATCAAGTCAGTTATTTACACACTAAATTTGTACCGATCACACAATTGTGACATTTGTTTGAAGCGTCTCGTTTGAATTTAGACGCGTTGAATCTGCAAATATAGAAGTTGTCTATTCCAGGGCGGATTCACGTAGGCGAAAACCCGGCGCGCGTCCCCCTAAAAGTTTGCGAGTAAAGATATGTTTGCTCTAAAATGCGTTATAACGCAGCAAAATGGGGTGTAGATATCAAAAAGAAGTCCCGCCCCACCCGCCCGCCCCGCCCCGCCCGCCCGGGCCGCCCCGCCCGCCCGCCCCGCCGCACCGCCCGCCCCGCCCCACCCCGGACCTGAAATCCTGGATCCGCTCCTGGTATTTGCTTTATATTATTTACACGCCTCCGACTAGAAAGTCCCTTTGATAAAAAAACAATAAAGCACGCAGACATCCAATGTTTAGTAGTAAGTAACTTAACAACGATCTAAAGTAGGACTTCTTAAATTTGTAAATGTTGGAGACCTGTGCATCTGCGTAGCCTGATCAGGGTCTGCACTGATTGCAAAAATACTAGTAAAATATATGACATACATTCATATTTATCCCGTCAAGACAGTGCGTATGTGCCGTGAAACACGGTGCCGTGAAACATTTTTGATATCCAGTCAATACAATTTTTGCATTTAACAGCCATTTGTAGGTGTTGACAGGATAAATAGAATAGTAGGTTAGTGCCGTGAATGGGAAAAAATATCTGGCGCGGCACGGAAACGGGATGTGCTCGACAGAGCCTCGCCCATCCCGTTTCCTGAGCCTTGCCAGATATTTTTTCCCATTCACGGCACTAACCTACTATTCTCTATAACCATATTTACAAGTGGTCAATTAAAATAATATTTAACAGTCATCAAACGGCAATCGTACGGTTGATGCAATGTGATATTTTTGAAAGTCGCTAAAAATTACGTGACATTAGAAGGTACATGCAAGTGGTTGCAGATACAGATACAAATCAGTAGGCTACGTCCCTGGGGCCCGTTGTTTCACTAAACTTCGTAAGACTAAAATGTTCGTAAGACAAAATTCCACATTAACAACATTTTCCTGTAAACAATTATTGGATTTACATTTGTTGAGCAGCCTATGCTCAATAAATGTAAATCAATCAGTTGAAATTTCCAAACGATCCTAGATTTGCACATACGAACATTTTAGTCGTACATTTTTGTGAAACGGGCCCCCGGTGGCTACAATTATGTTCGCACTAAATATGCTCTCCAAATCAAAGCTATATAATGCTCGCTACAAATGATTTCGAGAGCTCTCTAAATGATTTCGAGATATCATTAATTGATTTCGAGAGCTCTCCAAATGATTTCGAGAGCTCTCCAAATCATTTAGAGATAGCTCCAAATGATTTCGAGAGCTCTCCAAATCAAGTTATATAATGCTCGCTACAAATGATTTCAAGAGCTCTCTAAATGATTTCGAGATATCATTAATTGATTTCGAGAGCTCTCCAAATGATTTCGAGAGCTCTCCAAATGATTTAGAGATAGCTCAAATGATTTCGAGAGCTCTCCAAATGATTTAGAGATAGCTCCAAATGATTTAGAGAGCTCTCCAAATCAAATGTTATATAATGCTCGCTCCAAATGATTTCGAGAGCTCTCCAAATGATTTCGAGATATCATTAATTGATTTCGAGAGCTCTCCAAATGATTTCGAGAGCTCTCCAAATGATTTCGAGATATCATTAATTGATTTCGAGAGCTCTCCAAATGATTTCGAGAGCTCTCCAAATATTTATTGCTAGCTCCAAATGTTTGTTGCTAGCAATATATATTTGAGTTTATGTAGATTTGGCGTTCCATACACATGCGCCCAGGGGTCGATCTCAAAGTTGTCAGTACATGTATAGCTGATGGTGGTCGTCAGACAGGATAAGTTTGTTTTCTGTGAGTATTCCGGTTTCAACCCAAATTAAATTAAACATGCAGACGCCTCCATCTACGCCGAGTACAATTGTTCTCGCGTTTGTTTGTAATTGTTATATACATATGGGCCGCGCTCTGTGAAAACCAGCCTTAATGACAACGTCATGAAAGCCTGAAAATGACGTCGCAAAGTTACGCTTAAATTTACCAACGTCACGTCGGATTTTGACACTTGAAATCGTTGCGTCATTGCAATAAGTTGTCCTATGTATAGCCAGCCGTACGCATTACTAATTGTGGCTCACAAATATTTCAATGTTGGATATGCGTGGCAGAATTTTACATTTGTTTTCATAGTGGTTCAGTTGTCTGTTTTTTCGGTTTCCTTCAAGGAAACACGTAGTGATTTTGTTGATTATTTTTATACAAACGAGCATATTGCAAATGATTTTCATAATATCATATGGACGACTTGTAAATGACATTTGAAACTAAATAACCATATGACCGGTAGTTTCAGATAACACATCACAAAATCAGTATGATGTAATCATAATGCTAATATTTCTTTTAAACTGTATTTATATAACAATTACAAACAAACGTGAGAACATTTGTAGTCGGCGTAGATGGAGGCGTCTGCATGTTTCATAATTTGGGTTGAAACCGGAATGCTCAAAGAAAACAAACTTATCCTGTCTGGCGACCACCGTCAGATATACATGTCCATAGGCGTAACAACGAGTGCGGCCGTTTAACCCCATATATCAATAAAGTATTAATAAAGAACATACACATGCAGAAATTTGTTATTTTACCGTCTCAAGGTGTTTATCTGACATTTGCATGTACATCTTGTAAATTTGAAAGCTTCATTTCGTTATATTGAATGTTGAACAACAACTAGAGAAAATATGGATTCCATGGGAAAATGATTTACCTGTTCTATTATGTTGGGCAATTTACTAGCTCTACATCAAAGATTATTTGTTTAAAGGTATAAAATATACAGTTAAGTAAATTTTGACATTTTTGAATGGGTCAAATTGTAGCCGTAGATAACATATCGGAGGCGAATTTGTGTAGCTGGCTCCGTACGTACTGTCCCGTGAGACCTAAAGATAATAGCTGCTGTATTCATACGCACGAACTGTCATTATTCGTATTTACCAAAATTTAACTGATAAACTGAGCTTAAAACTGTGAAAACTTTAGAGAATAGTATATGTAGAGTTTTAGATACAAAGCAAGATGGACCAAAACACAATATAATAAGTTGGCCAGGGCACTATTTTCTTGGTCGTACTCGCCGTTTAGGCGCAGCACGACAATGGCTACCCCCATAGAAATGTGTGTGACATAATATGCTATCACCAAGGACTTTACCACAGGTGGAAGACTGGGACCTAGGACCTGATAAATGGCTCATTTGTAAACCGTTACCCCACCAAACAATTTCCGTACAATAGACACCGGAAACGGGTGGGTGGAGTAACGTTTTTTTCAAATGAGCCATTTATTGGGTCCTAGGTCCGAGTCTTCCACCTGTGGACTTCACATGACGTCGGAAATATCATTTACCGGCGACGTGTGCCGTTGTAATGAATTGTCATTGTTTCTTATATTATTTATAAATTAAATATAAATGTTTTGAAATATCGCTAAGTATATATTAATAATAATATACATAAATATGTGTATTGTGATGAAACAAAGAGAAGTTTCTGTGTGAGTACAATTGTAGCACGAAAACGTCACGACTCGTGCGGTCCGCTGTCCGCAAATATTGATAACGACGACGGAACGTACGTATTGTCAAAACAATGTCGATGCGACAAAGTGATGTAAGAAATATATCTTTGTTGGTCTAGAAAGATGGTTTATCAGTTGAATACAACATTGGCTTATATATCATATTGTTCGAGAGAGATCAAATTTTCTAAGTATCACGGTTGAAAACTCAAGTTCGCATGTTTGACCCATAAAGGAGGTTTTCGATTGGAGCGTCACATATTATGTTCACAGTTTTGATGAGTCACGGTGGTTATCACATTGTGTGTAATACAATTCCCTCGTTACTGATACATGCAAGAGTTTACCAAATACGAAATTGTATTCACTAAATGCAATCTGACACATATACATGAAATTAAATCAGAAAAAGATACGCGTATAAAGCAAGGGAGACGCTATGTAACGTGTACTGTAACGTTTACGACTACATGTACGATTGTGAACTTTTACACTAGCATTAAATAACATTTTATCCATATAATATCACATATCTACTGTACATACATGTATGTAAAATTTCGGTAAACGATATACTAACACAAAAAGAAAAACATTTATCGGGTCCATACGCGAACTGGGCTGCCGACACCACCAGCTCACATGCTACTCAACATTGCTCGTTTCTGATCATTAACAACCCCGAGAACGTACATTTATATTTTGGCATAAAATGGTAATTAAAATAGTCAATGCTCTACATACAATTGGTTTGTTTCGCTAATGGTACACGATAATACACTTATATCATCTGTCATTACCAGCTGTCAACAACGACGTCAGCTATGTGAAAAGCGTAAATGGAAGCGACGTTTCCGACCTCATTTACTCGATAACGTCAGTTTCGCCATAAGGCACCTTTTCGCACGACGCGGCTCATATAATGTTTGAAGAGGTAAGCCGATGTTCACACTGGTACTCTACGTTTGAGGGTGTATTTGTGGCATATTTGTGGGGCATTTTAATAAAATATACACGTATCCCAAAAAGGGCGTTCAATAATAAACTGATCTACACCGATACATACAATAGGTTATACAAATTCTGATAACGTAAGAAGAGCATACACTGATATGTTTGAGGGTGTATTTGTGGCATATTTATATTTATTACAAACTTGCAAATTATTTGCACGGGGTTCGCTGTGAGAGAAAACCCGTAATAAACTCCTTACAAATAATACACCGTGAAGAGAACACCCGTAATTGCGCGCCTGTTTTCTTGGAAACCACGAGCTATCATGCAAAAAGTTTAATTTTTATTACAGTCAAAATAAAGTTGAACATTTGGAAAGGGTGTCGACTAATCTAGGATGTCAATGTGATTGAACACATTCCAAACATATACTCAAATATATCTGGCTCATAGAAACAGCTGCGTAATTTGGATTTCAAAAAGTTTACATGACGTCACATTTGACGTCACACAACGTAACGTCAAAACGCGGAAATTCACGTTATTGTATAACTATTCATGCGCACATCACAATTCATTGATTATAATCTCAAAAATAGACTAAATGTGCATATATATCCGTCGTGGAATTGTAATAAATAGGATATTCCATCGTACTTGTTTGAATATCGGAAATAATACACTCGTGTCCGTCAGCGTCCGTGCAAGCAACTCGTTCGCTACGCTCACTCGTTGCTTACGTGGAAGCCGACGCACACTCGTGTATTATTTCCCGCTATTCAAAATGTACGATGGAATATCCTCTATATGTTGAACTATATTTGCATGTATTTCCCATATGGTTGGTGATTCAATGTGCATAAATCGAAATATGGCCAATTTAACAGATTTATTTGACTACATATGAGCCGCGCCATGCGAAAACCGGGCTTAATGACAACATTTTCAGTTCTTATTTTTTCGCGTATTCTGAATTGTACATCTTTTAAAAGCCATATGTCGCCAAAATTATCAATGTATCCCAATTAGTTTTCATTTTAGAAGTATTTTTATGACGCGTGGTAAAAACTTATATGACGTTTTAGATCAATGACGTTGAAATTACGACGTTTTTATCAGCGGCGTATACAAGGGGTGTTGATAAAATACCTGGACAAGTCCTATAGATTTGTCATCTTTTATCGCATGTCAACACCAAATTTGGATATCTCGTAGCCTTTCCAAGTGTTTCCCATTAGGCCAAGACAAAGTATGAAAATAATGTTTATTGCAGTTTATTGTTTATTGCAGTTGCTATTAATGTAACGTCATGTTTTGGATTGCGGACCAAGTAACGTAATTCCGTATGAATAAGGAATTGCTGCAAATGGAGTATTTGTTTGTAGACAGTGCACGTGTACATCTGCAGTAGGCGGCTTATAACATTAACTTTGTGACAAAACAAGACGTCGGGCAGATTTGGTAGCGTGATACCTTATAATTGTTGTCAGGTGTCTTTCTTGAGGATCGCATTACCATCGTCTGATTCAGACATACATTATTATGCAGTCCTACAAATCGTGCGAAAAGCAAGTTTATGACCATCAAATTTCCAATTAATTTCAAGACTTTTCGAAAACTCCACCGACATCACTGTGTGTTTTGTGCATTATGTATTGCTTATACACACACAATAAAGGAGCTGCATTGAAATCACTGATTCTGAATCTATTAGAGTGATTGTGATGCATTTGTTTTGCCAAATTCAATACAAACCCTGGATATATATGTCATTATATTGTAAGTATCAGGGATTGCGGCCATGTGCCCTTTGTCACTTGTTACCAGGCGCGGATCCAGGATTTCTGGTTAGGGGGGGAGGCGTAACTATTTTGCAATAATTGACTATATTATCGGAGCTCGGTATAGAGCTAGGGGGGTCCGGGGGCATTTCCCCCGGATTTATTTTAAAATCTACATCGCATTTCCTGCGTTCTGGCGCATTTTGGAGCAAAAAAAGTGCCTTGTAACTTGTAAAAAATCTTTACTCGGCGAATTTTAGGGGGGGGGGCGTGCCGGGTCCGCCCCCACCCCTGAATCCGCCCATGGTTACCCCACCCATCTTTAAACACTGCAAACTGTAATGTACTATAACATGAGAACATGTTGAATATTTAACCAAGATTACCGACACATGTAGATTAGTTGCAGAGGTTACTTGGAGGTTGAGATTCCCATTATTGTTCTCTGTTTGACATGTGTTCATTTCTGCCACAATGTGGAAATTACATAGTCTGCACCGCATAATCCGATATTCAGTCTGTAAAAAATACTTTAATTGTTGTTACATGTTAGTTAAAACTTTATTAAACTTGTTGAATTGACATTCGCTCTCGTATTCTATTCTCAGCCAATATTTAGTTGATAGTTGAACCTTGTTGGTGCGGAGCTACCAAACCCGATATCTGGATAATCATCTTGACAAAAACCAGACTGCAGGTCCCTTACAATATAGTAGACTGTCTACCTCCGTTTATGATAAAATGAGTGGTATTAAATGGCATATCATTCGCTAAGTACTGGATTGAATTGTTCAAAAGTGTCTCAATTTACCAAGATAATAGATGGTAATATCGTTGGCATACACTAGGTTGTTCATATTTAAGATTATTTAGGAATCAAAGTGCAGTGTAAGCGAGGACTTCGCTGATATGTAGCCAGTTAAATTATGCGTTCACCATTTTGAATTCATAAGGATAACCGACGTAAAAGAGTGACAATGTCAAAGAACGACAGCTAGGCGACAATGCACAGCGCCTGAAGCATTTCTAAGTCATTGATGCTGCAAGGAACTCGTGCAAGTATCATTGCTATACTATTTTGTCAAGACACCATGGCAAAGACGTCAAACATGTATTCACGTTCAGTGACGTCACAAGTACGTGCCGTCAAGTCATGACGTCATAATATGTGTACTAAGGTGCAAGGCATCGCGTCTCATATAAGTGAAAGTTTCAGTAAGTTATAATTTTCCGTTTTCTGTTCACACTTAATGTTAATTGACACCAGTAAACGTAAATGGGAGGGCAAAATGTGAACTTTTACAGCGACGCTGCAAACGTCGTTTTTCCGACGTCGTTTACCGCTTTTCATGACGTTGTCATTAAGCCCGGTTTTCGTATGGCGCGGCCCATATGTCAATTATATGATGTGTTTTGTGTCAATATATGCTTTACACTAATATCTGACACTGTCTAGGGTGTATTTGTGGTATATTTATATGAATTTAAACTATATTTGGGTGCATTTGAGTGTATTTAGGTGTTTCGTGTAACCGTTCCCCCGGACCCCGCTAGCATTATCATGAACTTTGCTCGTTCGACGGTGTCACAGGTTTGGTCGACATGATTGATCGGAGCTACACAACACACCGGAGCACAGTGAACAACATAACGATAGTGGACATACAATAATTTATCCTTGTAGTAAAATCAGTACATGTAATAATGTCACGTGATATACACAAACAGCTCTAAGATTGTGTCCTTTTATACTAGTGATATAATGTCATTTCTTCTCTCGATCACAAGTAATGATGCGTAATGATTCTCATACATAGCGATGTACATAGCGACGACCAGCGGAAATGAGTAACATACATGTCTAGTTCTTCAATAGCACATTATTGGAATTGATGTCACACAGACGATATTTCGACGTACGTCACACAGACAAGATATCAATGAATGTCACACAGACAAGCTATAATTGGATGTCACACAGACGAGCTCTAATTGTTGTCACACAGACAAGCTCTAATTGGATGTCACAACAGACGGGATATTTATGTATGTCACATAGACCATAGACAGTGAATGATGTCACACAGACATGTGATTTCACACAGACATGTGTAGCGGCATGCGGCTACTATCATCTTCACATTCCACATGATCAACTCGCATGTTGAGAGTACATCAGAATCGTTGTTACGAATACATATTCCTCCAAGAGTTCAGAATACGGGTCGGGAATGGAGCTCTCTCAGACGGGTTTCCCCATGGTAACTATCCTCGTAGATACACCGGTACAACTGTTAAGACCACCGTAACCGCCTCGAAGGGACCACTGCCAAAAGGACCTTAAAACATACGAGAGGAAAAAACGCACTAAGTACGTCGTAAAAATAAAATATAAGTTCTAAGAAAAATAAATCCGGGCATCGGCTCGTCATTCAAAAGAAAATTCAATTCACCTATCTCCAATATATACATAAAGAGACTTCAACCGTATCATTCACGATATGCACGTGTAATGAATTACAACGTGAATGATGAAATATTACATTGAATATTTCATCACAACTCGAGCCCAAATTTACTAAGTCCAAAAAAATGGGAAAGAAAATTCTATTCAATCAAATTATATGAACACTACTTCAAACAATGCACAAATATAATTCAAATACAATCGACAAAATAAAATGGGAGTTAAAACCACTTACAATATGGACTGGCCTTCACAACTGCTATCAACTTCAATACTACTATACAACTGTACAACTGCTAACGAGCAAGGGTGTTGTCACGTCAAAGGCATCTCAACAACTGACCACTTCTCAGCCAAATTGCATAGGCCCAACTGAATCTATATTTAGCACCAGCCAAACCAGTTCTACCAATATGGGCATACTACAGGAATGGTAACTCCTCAATACCAACCACCTGCTAGACTGTTGGGTACAACAAGAAAGATAACTCCTGATACCCTCCTGCTCCCAATATATTGAGGTTGTTTCCCTTGACCAGCCAGCTGCAAGTTTCACTCAAAACATTGTAATACAAGAAAATTTTGTGACAGACGGTATGGGTGCATTTGAGTGTATTTGGGTGTTTCGTGTAACCGTTCCCCCGGACCCCGCTAGCATTATCATGAACTTTGCTCGTTCGACGGTATGGCCGCACCACTTTACAATACCCTCCTACGCCGCTGCGTCACAATTAACTGTTACGTAAATGACGTCAATTATATTCTGAACTAAATTCTCCAATAATTACAATGTATCTTTCTGACGGTACATGTATATAATCATAGTTGGCGATGGTAGCAAATTACGAAGTCACATGTCGGCTAATTATATATTTAAAATCGATAGTGGTGCGTTTGGTTTGTTCACTACATGTACATATCATAGTTTTATTCTGTTCAATGTTTGATAGTATGCATACTATTAACACTTGTAGATACATTTAGTGCAACTTATCAGCAAATACAGTGTACAGCAAGCACATTCAATGAGTCTATGAACACGCATTTCTACTGTAGGCTGTAGTGTTGCATTGTAAAACGTCGGCGTTTCAATTTTCTCAATGACGTTACTATGTTTCCTTGCGTGATTCACATGGTGCTACAAACAGTGAGATAACACAAAAACTATGAAACATATTTGCATTTTCTTTTCAGCATATTGTTTTTGAAAGGTGTCTGCATTCAAAAATGTAAAAACGTGCAAATCGAAAATGTTGTCATTAAGGCTGGTTTTCACAGAGCGTGGCCCAATTATATAAATAAAGTTTAAAAGAAATATTAGCATTATGATTACATAATACTGATATTGTTATGTGTTATCTAACAATACCGGTCGTATGGTTATTTAGTTTCAAATGTCATTTCACAAGACGTCCATATAATATATTATAAAAATCATAAATTCAATATGCCCATTTGTATAAAAATAATCGACAAAATTACTACGTATTTCCTTGAAAGAAACAGAAGAAGAAAAAAGACAACTATCTGAACCACTATGAAAACAACTGTACAATTCTGCCACGCATATCCAACATTAAAATATGTGTGAGCCGTAAAGCGTACGGCGATAAATAGGACAACTTATTGCAATGACGCAACAATTCCAAGTGTCAAAATCCGACGTGACGTTGGTAAATTTATGTGTAACTTTGCGACGTCATTTTCAGCCTTTCATGACGTTGTCATTAAGGCTGGTTTTCACAGAGCGTGGCCCATATATATTATGTTTTCAAGTAAACACACACGTTCCAATCACAATATCATTTGAAAGAACATAACTACAGCCACAGAAATACGAGAATGTGTAATAAATATTTGATGTGGCGATATACATAACACACTCAGTTTTGGCGGCTATTTTGAAGTTAAAGATAACTCATAGCACAATACCAGTTAGCAATAATCTAAGCAGACTGTGTTCAAAGAAATATGAGTATAACCAGAAGGAAAATACAAAATGTTACCACGACATTCAAAAATGTACACTAAATACTGGATTTCCAAGTTTGAAATAGCGGCCATTTTGAAAACCAAAATGCCTGGTGTCTCAAAATGTATTGAAATCATTCTACCAATATTTCTTGTCCATAATAATGTGTTTTTGCTGCAAAAACACCACACATAATGACATGGACCTCGAAATATACATTTCAATGGCGACCATTTTTAATTTCAAGATGGCGGCCATATGGCTTATAGAAAAAATGGAACCAACCCCAGTTTTGTTATATGTGGTCTATAGATGAAAAAAAAACCTTGGTTCACACAATGTAGCAAAAAAGTTCACAAAGCCTAAAATAACGACATAACAGTATACACTATAAGTTTGGAGATGATAATAGATCAAGAGATCAAGAGATCTTCAATATTTGGATGTACGTCCAAAAGTATTGCCATGAAGGTCAAGGTCACCAACGTAAAGGTCAATATCACCTGAATGTCACTAGATGTATAGCTATGAATGTGAGGAAGCTATTGATGTAGTTTGGTCATGATCCGACTATAGAAATATTCAACATTTGGACGTACATGTATGTCCAAAATTGTTGACACCAATGTCAAGGCCACCATGGTCACGGTCACCCGAATGACACTGGTTAGATAGCCATCAATGTGACAATGCTATTTATGAAGTTTTGTAAGGATTCGACTAATGGATCAGGATATATTCAACATTTGAACATTCGTCCAAGAATGACACTGGGTCGACATCCATCAATGTGAGGTAGCGATTGGTGAAGTTTGGTAAGGATCCGGCTAACGGATCAGGAGGTATTTACAAATATTATTGACACAAAGGTCACCAAGGTGAAGGTCACCCAAATGACAGTGGGTGGATAGCCATCAATGTGAGAAAGCTATAATGATCCTACTAACGGATCAATTTAGAGATATGGGAAATGTATGTCCCACAAAGGTTAAGGTCACCAAGGTGAAGGTGAAGGTCACCCAAATGACACAGGACGGATATATATCATGGCTGAGACAAAAATGTAATTGATGATCAAACCAGGGGTATTGGTATTCCGGTAAGCATGAACCCCACCGTTAAATGCACCATTCACACGTTCCCAACCAACCGCCCAAGCTTTCTGCGCTTAGAACGGGTCTGTTTGTTTATTGGTGATACGGCCTACATGTATCAACAGCTAATGTCATTTAAGGCTGGGCCAACAGGTACGATCCTGCATTTAACCTGCTGCATTGGGGGATCCCAAAATCCGAAAGGAATATTTATATAGAAAAAAAAATATATTCAGGCCTGAAATTATAACCTGGAGTCACTTGGCACCTTCCCCCAAAAGTACTAGGATTACGAATACTCGTAATACTCAAAACAAGAAATGCGTCTGTCGAACGCGGATGCCACCTGCAGCATATTTGAGAAACTGTGACAAAGTGGTTAACCGAAAAGTGTCACGGACGGACGGACGGACAGACAGTGAGTGAATAGGGTTTAACGTCCGCTTTTCTGACATAGAGGTACAAGCCTCAGGGAGTCTACACGCAGACGGGTCAACGGGGTCGAGTCCCGTATCCACCTGTCCAAGGGGGGTAAATCCCAACTTCAGAACTCAATATTTACAATCAAAATATATATTCAGTCCTGAAATTAGAACAACCTGATCTGGTGCCAGGCCCTCGCCACACCAGCATCATTTATCCCATCCCCTAAAAGTAATAGGATTAGCGCTAATCTTACTTTTATATATGGGGCATAGCCCGACTCAACTCTCACATACAAGAAAGCCAAACATGCACATGAGGGCCAAATCCGGTATAGTGGGTTCCGGAAAGTATGAACCCAATCGTTAAGCCAGTTTAGTCGCCTTTTACGACAAGCAATGGCTACTGCAGCACTATTCTCAGGATCAGTTGATCCCGCCCCGGTGCCTGCACGGGGCACGGACAGACAGACGGATGGACGAACGGACGGACGGACAGACGGTTCAAACACTATATGCCACCCGTTTCTTCGAAACCCGGGGGCATAAGGGGTATAACCAGATTCGTCCGTCACATTCAAGAATGCCAAAGACGTACGTGAGGGACAAACCAGGTCTCCGTTCGGGATACCGGTAAGGATGAACCCTGATCGTTAAATTACCCATCACATGCTCCCACCTGCCACCCACAAGATATTACAAAAATATCAAGTACATGTAACTATGTATGTTCAGCCTTTGTCCAACACATTTCTCGAAATTATCATAATACTGTAATTGTATGGGTTAAAATCAGCAAGCTCCTGATCAGGCTGTAAGTCGTTACAAACTGATCAGGATCTACTATTCTTACAAATGGTGTTATGGCCATTTTCTCAGCAATTGGCCACTTCGACTTATATCTACATATTCCAGCAACATTGTGGGAAAATACGGAGCCCCTCAGTAGACATGGATTTTTTTTATTAATTAATTCCCATGAAATAACAATTCGTTCCATCGAATTAGCAATTCGTTCACACGAAATGACAATTCGTTTCCTCAATTTAACAATTTGTTCACTCAAATTTAACAATTCGCTCCCACGAAATAACAATTCGTTCACACGGGAACAAATTGTTAATTCGTGAGAACGAATTGTTATTTCGTGGGAACGAATTCATAAAAAAAAGAATTCTACGTCCCTTGCGGGGCTCCGTAGAAAACCATGACAAAATGAGATCTGAATATAGTCACATAGTACACATACCGGTGGATGTGACTGGAGAAATGTTTGTTTGTTTATTGGTGTTTAACGGCCTATCAACAGCTAAGGTCATGTAAGGCCGGGCAAACGGGTTCGATCCCATTTTAACCTGCTGCATTGGGGGGAAAATCCCATAAATCAGAACGGAATATTTACATCGAGAACAAATATATTCAGCCCTGAAATTAGAATAACCTGACCTGGTGCCAGGTCCATACCACACCAAGTCACTTGGCCCCTTCCCCTAAAATACGATTACAAATATCGTAATACTCACATAAGGAGTATAACCAGATTCAACTGTCACATACATAAAGACGTATGTGGGGGCCAAACCAGGTCTCCAGTCGGGATTCCGGTAAGGAAGAACCCTGATCGTTAAATTACCCATCACATGCTCCCACCTGCCACCCACAAGAACCGGGTCTGATATTACAAAAATATCAAGTACATGTAACTATGTATGTTCAGCCTTTGTCAATAAAACTGCTTGATTTAGACTACAACAAACCTTCACAGGAAATCGTGGGCCCAGGATGTAAAATACAGCAATCCCCGAATGGTTAGAGTGTGCCTCGTGTTTGTTCTATTGGTATGTAAGAAAGAAAGATACATAATACATATATGTTCAGAATAATTTATTTACAGAAACTGATATTCACGAAACTATCGTACATTTTGTAAATAATTTACATAAAATAATACCCATCTTCTTGGGTACAAAATACTCGTATGACACACACACACACACAAAGAGAAAAAAAATAAAGATATATTACACACACAAACAAATGTAAAATGTTCAAGTTAGAACCATTTTGGAGGCACAATTACATTTGAGATTCACTTCCAAGATAAATATAATAAAATGTGTACTTGTCTCTATGAGCCGCCAGCTTAGAACAGGCCCTATGTTGTTCGCCATTCAGTCAGTGAAGCAGTAGTAGTGCCAGCCACTTTAACCAGTTGAAGTCTATGTATAAAATCATTTTATTGAAAAAATCCATACGAGTTGTAACAATGTACTTTTAAACAGAATTTGAGAGAATAACGAGAACACATTTCTCCAAATTATCATACTACTGTAATTGTATGGGTTAAAACCAGCAAGATCCTGATCGGGTTGTACGTCGTTACAAACTGATCAGGATCTACTATTCTTACAAATGGTGTTAGGGCAATTTTCTCAGCAATTGGCCACTTCGACTTATATCTACATATTCCAGCAACATTGTGGAAAAATATGGAGCCCTGCAGGGGACATGAATTTTTTTTTATTAATTCGTTCCCATGAAATAACAATTTGTTCCCTCAATTTAACAATTTGTTCACTCGAATTAACAGTTCGTTCCCACGATATAACAATTCGTTCTCACGAATTAACAATTTGTTCCCGTGGGGCTCCGTAGAAAACCACAACAAAATGAGATCTGAACATAGTCCCAGAGTATACATACAGGTGGGTGCGACTGGAGAAATAGAGGATATTCATATTTGTGCAACGAATATGACATATATGATCATCAAGTGGTGTGAAATGTCCATATTTCACGAGTGAAATATGGACATTTCACACCACTCGATGAACATATATGTAATATTCGTTGCAAAAATATGAATACCCTATTTATTATATACCGCTCCATGGAAATTAGCATTTTTTTTTCTAAATACAGAATATGAATATAGATAGTGGAAGTAGTCGTATTTTCACAGGAAGTTATTTATTTCATCGACGAGAACATATGACTTTTATTTACATCGTATAACTATTGTTTTCATGGGTAGGTATATAATAAATGGGGATATTAGCATTTGTGAGATGTGTAGACCGTGACTAGGCTGCACATCTGCGCAGTCTGGTCAGGGTCTGCACTATTTTCCATTAAGTTGGTGAAATAACCATTATGCTTCTCACAGTTTACTTCTCTATCAAACTACACGAGTGTGCTAGAAGATCGGACACTACACTTGCTACAAATGCCAAAAGCCCCTATTATCCAGCCACATATTTACACTAGCTAACAAAACAGATCTTACAGCTAATGTTCCCCTAAAAGTAATAGGTCACAATATATGCCCGCGAGGCAAGGCCAGTCAACAAGGGGAGATAACTCATTGAAAACCAATAGGGTTCTTCATCTTGACGTGATAAGCATGTATACCAAATTTGGTTTCGATCCATCCAGTAGAACTCGAGTTCTTGTGTGGACAACGGTACAGTGAGTGAGTGAGTGAATAGGGTTTAACGTCCGCTTTTCTGACATAGAGGTACAAGCCTCAGGGAGTCTACACGCAGACGGGTCAACAGGGTCGTGTCCCGTATCCACCTGTCCGAGGGGGGTAAATCCCAACTTCAGAACTCAATATTTACAATCAAAATATATATTCAGTCCTGAAATTAGAACAACCTGATCTGGTGCCAGGCCCTCGCCACACCAGCATCATTTATCCCATCCCCTAAAAGTAATAGGATTAGCGCTAATCTTACTTTTATATATGGGGCATAGCCTGACTCAACTCTCACATACAAAAAATGTACATGAGGGCCAAATCCGGTATAGTGGGTTCCGGAAAGTATGAACCCAATCGTTAAGCCAGTTTAGTCGCCTTTTACGACAAGCAATGGCGACTGCAGCACTATTCTCAGGATCAGTTGATCCCGCCCCGGTGCCTGCACGAGGCCTACAACGGTACAGAGTGCTAAAATTAAAATTGACCTCCAAGGGGTATTTTTTTTATATAATCGATAGGGTCCTTCTTCGTGCTGTGATAAACATGAATACTGAATTTGGTTACAATCGGTCAAGTAGTTCTCGAGTTATTGCGTGGACAAGGATACAGTCCGAAAATTAAAAAATGGCGGCCAAGGGGAGGTAAGTTATTGGATATTTTTCAAAATCAATAAGCTTCTTCATCCTGCCATGATAAACATGTATACGGGATTTGGTTACGATGAGTAAAGTAGGACTCGAGTTATTGCGTGGACAAGGATACAGAGTGAGAAAATTAAAAATGGCCGCAAGTCATGGGAATTCTTTGAAAATCAATGGGCTTCTTCGTCTTGCCGTGATAAACATGTATACCGAATTTGGTTACGATCCGTCAAGTAGAACTCTAGTTATTGCATGGACAATCTGAGTACGCCCGCCCGTACGTCCAGTTTTTTTCAAACGGCGTATAAAAATCATATTACCAGTACTCTTATAACCAGATTAAACCGTCACATACAAGAATGCCGAAGACGTACCTGAGGGCCCAAATCAGTAGCCTATTTCACCAACAATGCAAAGTATACTTATCTAGCTTTGAGGAAGAAATTTTCAATTTAAGGATAAATTTATTATTTTTTTACGATACTGAATTTATTACATTATCACAGCCATTTTGGCTGTGATAATGTAATAAATTCAGTATACTAATTCTGCATACTTTTAATCATCAAATATATGCAGTCGTTAGTTCTATATGATATAATGCATTTCGGGAAAAAGTAAATGATTACTCTCTCAAAGTATACTTTGCAATGTTGGTGAAATCCGGTCGGAACAGAACAGACTTTTATTTGAAGTCGGGTTACATGGTAACAACATGACTGAGATTGATAATCTATGTAGGTGGGTAGACATGGTTGACAATGTAACATATCTTATGTCAGATATAACTTTGAAGGGGGAAAAGGCATGGGGACAGCAAACAAACATGTATAAATATGTGAGATTTAATGTTTGGGTGTATGCTAAGCGGGATCTATGGACGGTGACGGCTCTGGCCAATCAGTACACCTGTGCAGTCGGGTCAGTCTACACCGCTTTCAATTACATCCAAAAAATAGAAAATTTTGATGGTTTACTTTTGATGATGTTGTTGAATATGTTTGTTGTTGTTTTCTTAAAAATATGGAAATAGCGTGCATGTTAATAGCAAATAAGGAATTATCAGTACATTAATGTATCTCGAAATTTAAAGTCATTTTGACACGACATATCACACATACACGCAAACATATCACTATACAATATAATTTCTATATCGTTACATGTTTACATGTTGATGGGATTCAAATACATAAATTAGATAAAATATATATGCATAGTATGTGCAGCAGACCTCCAGGTAAGCTGCGTATTTGCGTAAATACCCAATTAAAATTGCCGAAAAAAGAAACAAATTGAAATCAGAAGTAGCGAGTATCAAAAAGCAATAACAAATTTGTGGTACCTTTATCATGCTACAGAAACAATAAACAGACCACAAATATAGCATATTTTTCTTATTTTCCATGAAAACACATCTTGGTATTTCATTAGAATTGTCTCCATGGAGACGATTCTAAAGAAATGCCGAGACGTGTTTTCATTTCGAAGCAAACTATTCAATAATTGCTGTCTGTTGATGTGTATTAAACAGATGGAGTGAAAATACTCAATTACTAATTCCTTATCTGGAGCCCTGTGCAGTATTGAGCAATCAACATGCTCTATATATGATGGTGCATACATGTAAGTGAAATAGACGTCAATATCAATAACGAAAGACAGTTGTGTGCGCGGGAATCACTGGGCCATTCATACATTCGTAGTACTTGTACCACAATGGGTCATCGACTGGGGGAACAGGCACCTACTGTCTGTTCCACGTTTTGCTGCCGACGAACATTTGGCCATTAAACACATTAAATGATCTAAAGTATTTAAAAGTAAGTACTTTTTCATCAATAACAAGTCACCCTCCCCAAAAAAAATTAAATTGATCTATTGCGAAAAAACGATTTTCCTATGGGACTTTAACATGGGGAGTCAATTTCCTGCTCCGATTTAATCAGGTCCTTTATTCTGCACCATGTATATAAATGACAAACTGTTTTTAATGCATAAACGTGATATTTGCAGTGCAATAACATAGTTAAGAAACATACATGTAATACATTATGAACATAATACACACATACATAAATGAGACTGCTACAGAAAACTAGATGGCCGCGGCCTGTATGTCTCCACCGAAGCGGAGGCTTTGATAATATACCGAAGAAATTTAACCAAAAACTTCAAACTTGGACGACAATGTGCCGACTATATTGCGCTGTCCGCAAGTGGGTGCGACACAAAGTGATTAATGCACCTTCAATGTATGATGATGATGTGGTTATGCAATAAATGGAATGGAACATTTGTGTTCATTTAACTCTTTGCATGCTGGGTAATTTAAAAAATAGCAAACGACAATTTGTTACATTTTATTTTATTTCTCCTTATAAATATCAGGAATATGTCCGGAGGACACAATTCTAATGACATTCCAAGACATATTTACAGAGGGAAATAAGAAACATACTTGTAATTTGTTGGATGTTATTTTCACCGCTAGCATGCAAATAGTTAATATATGTATTAAACTGGCTGACTAATTTCATAAGGAACTAGGCTTAGCCTCGATCCTTATGAAATCAGTAAACTCGTTGACTAAATATCATATTGTTGAATCAATGTTTGTTTGTTTGTTTGTTTGTTTGTTGGGGTTTAACGGCCTATCAACAGCTCAGGTCATTTAAGGCCGGGTCAATAGGTTTAGTACTAAATCCCATATATTACCTGTACAAGTACATGTACATGTTCAAGTACATGTACAAATGGGGGGAAAATCCCAAAATCAGAACTGAATATTTACAATAAAAAAAATATATATATATATTCAGCCCTGAAATCAGAATAATCCTGACCTGATCCGATGCCAGGTCCACGCCACACCAGAATCACTTGCCCCCCTCCCAAAAGCAGTAGGATCAGTAATAATCTTACTACTATTATAATGGGCAATAACCCAATTAAACTCCCAGGTAACAAAAGAGCCAAAGATAAAAACGTACCGGAGGGCCAAACCAGGCAAATCGTGATTCCTATATAAAGGAGGAACCCCACCGTTAATTTACACCGTCACGTTCAACCGACCAACCATCCACATGTTGAATCAACGCTCATCTAAGGTTCTCTATATAAGAAATACATGTAGTTTATATACATATCAATTGCGTCAGCAATTTAAGCTACATTGGTCGACACGTTAACTGGACCCAGTATCCATTCTGGGAGCATTTATTTTATTAATAACAAATACATGTACTGGAAAATTGTTTGTAAACCATAATGCCACAAAAGTTATAAACAAAATCACAATTGAGCACCCCTGACCTGTACCATGGGTCGACTAAGCCCACATGCACTAGCGCTGTTCTCCATATGTGGCCTTGTTGGGCGTGGTCGCAAAGCCATTCTGTGCCTGGGGACTGAGAGATAGGGCACTCATGTCCGCGATCACCCCGTTCCTCATCTGCTCTATCACAGTGAAGTCGATCAGGATCTGCTTCTGCTTCGGCTGGTACTGCCTGCAACACATTGGATGATACATGCACGAGTTGGTTGATTGATTGATCGATTGGTTTGTTGGTTGATAGATCGACTGACTAGTTGATTAATTTGACTGAATGATTGACTCGTTGCTGGACAGATTGATGAACTGAATAGTTGATTGATGGGGCTGATTGGTGGATTGATAGACCAATTGGTTGTTTCATTTCTGAGTTGATCGACTGCTTGATTGAATGAATTTTTTGTGATTGATCAGCTGATTTGTTGATGGATTGACTGATTGGTTGGTTGATGTATTGACTGATTGGTTGGTTGATAGATTGACTGATTGGTTGGTTGATAGATTGGTTGATAGATTGACTGATTGGTTGATGGATCAACCGATTGGTTGGTTGATGTATTGAATAATTGGTTGGTTGTTGTATGGACTAATTGGTTGGTTGATATTTTGACTGATGGGTTGGTTGATGGATTGACTGATTGTGATGGATTGACTGATTGGTTGATGAATTGACTGATTGTTTGATGTATTGACTGATTGTTTGGGCGATAGATTGACTGATTGGTTGTTTGATGGTTTGCCTGATTGATTGATGGATTGACTCATTGGTTGGTCGATAGATTGACTCATTGGTTGTTTGATGGATTGACTGATGGATTGACTGATTGGTTGGTCGATAGATTGACTGATTGGTTGTTTGATGGATTGACTGATTGGTTGGTCAATAGATTGACTGATTGATTGGTTGGTTAATGGATTGACTGATTGGTTGGTTAATGGATTGAGACTGATTAACTGGCTAATGGATTGAATGATAGGTTGGTTAATGGATTGACTGATTGGTTGGTTAATGGATTGATTGACTGATTGGTTGATTGGTACATCAATTGACCGACTGTAATTAGTTTTAGCATGTTTAGGAACAAGGCATGTACATGCCTGCTTTCAGGCTAATCCATTATAAACAGGAATGGTGAAAACTTTGTAACAAATAATCACAGTAAAGATACTAATGAGATGGCTGTTGTAGCCACATGCGTGGGATGACAAACAGTGCTCCAGATAAGCTGCACATCTGCTTAAATACCCAATTAAAATTTCCGAAAACCCAATTGAAAACAGAAGTAGCGAGTACGGTGTATCAAAAAGCAATTACAATTTTGTTGTACATTTATCATGCTGCAGAAAACAATAAACAGACCACAAATGTAGAATATTTTTCTTATTTTCCATGAAAACACATCTTGGTATTTCATTAGAATTGTCTCCAAGGAGACAATTCTAATGAAATGCCAAGACATGTTTTCATTTTGAAGCAAACTATTCAATAATTACTGTATGTTGATGTGTAAACAGTAGTGTGATTTTATTTTACCCAATTCAAATGTTGAAATACCCAGTTGCTTCAGAAATGCTGGAGTGAAAATACTCAATTACTAATTCCTTATCTGGAGCCCATTCTAAATTTCCCATCTAAAATCTATGAATCTCCCTACCCTTTGTTATAGAAGAGTACCAAAATCCTGAAACTGTCCTCTTCCATCGGACACATGTCGCAGATCCAAGGGACAATTTCATGGTTTGTGCCCATTTCCCATTGAAAGTGAATGGTCAATACCGTTATCTCAGTGGACATTGCCATTCAGAGGTTGGAAAATGTTCCCAGCTCACCTGTATATAACTCCAGCCAAGTCGAACATTCGTTTCGACGCCACGTATTGCGGACTGTTATTGTATTTGTCCGAGTAGTAGACCACCTCCTTGATACCCGACTGAATGACGACCTTCGCGCACTCGTTACACGGGAACAGGGCCACGTAGATCGTGCAGTCCTTGACATCGGCCGAGTTCTTGTTCAGGACAGCATTCAGCTCCGCGTGACAAACTGTAATGTAGCAGAGACTGGAAGATTGGGGCTTGCATTGATTGCATTTCTACAGAGCTGCAGATAAGGTGCGTATTGGCGTATTTTACACACTTATTTTAGCAAAATACGCATTGATTTATAAAAGTGGGAGTACAAAATACTCACAGCAATGTGAAAATACGCATTGATTTTCCAATTGAGTAAGTGGAGAAAATAAAGAAATAAAGAAGAAAATTTACTTTAATAGTTGAGCTGCAAAAAGCCAACAGTGTTTGGTTTTTGCAGCTCAAATAAGTGAATCTTTAATTTGTTTATTTTTTATTATTGATACTCTATTTAATAAGGAAGACAATCAATACTACATTTGTAAAATAAAAATATGCATTGAATTTTAAATTTTGGGGTATAATACTGTAACCAACACCCCTGCCCTGGTTGGCGGCATGGTAGCGTTATTACTGTTTATCTGTATTTCAAGTTATTAACAATGAGCGTCTGAACTCATACTTAATTATTAATGCAAGAGCCTCGTGTCAGGATGGCTCAAATGAACTTAACTAATACTACTATGTGACAGAGTACTAAGTTATTCAGCGTGACGGGAACTAACTGGTTACCGGAGTCGACAATAGGTCACTAGCGGTTACTGACAATATGAGTGGGTCAGTCGACTGACAAGTTAATTAATGATTTGCGCAGCTCGCCTCCTTTATATAGACGAGATGCGAGCAGCAGCCGTGCTCGCCCCAATCAAATTTCCCGCTGCAAATAATTCCAACCAATCACAGCACAGCAAATCAGAGACGCAAGGGAAAATGTCGGCCATATTGGATACGCAAAATAACAAGTAGAAATCCAGCACACAAACATGTCGTCTAGAATAATGACAAGTTTGGTCTGTGCGGGCGCTACAAGAGCAGATAGCGACAGTGCAGATCTTTGCAATGACATATTATTCGGTGGTTGAAAAGATTTACTGGAGGCTACTCGCACGGCTAAAGGTAGTTTACATGAAGTTGGGGAATTTACACTACCGCGCTCGATAAACTTTTTATACTGCTATGAATACCACTATCCCTTGTGCGAGCGGGTACTTTCTAGGGACTATAATGAATAGTGAATAAGATGATGCCGATCCTGGTCAGACAAGAGTGTAGGCTAAGTTTAAATGTGATAGGAAATAGCAGTCACCTGCTGTGTGAATCGAGGGGTCACGACATTGATACCAGTACCCGACAATGACCAATAGTTGGCAACTGTCAATGAACAGTCACTGGCTAAAGGTCCTGGAAAGTCTCCAGGGTGGCATAATATGCCCAGTAATCCATCCAAATGTATTTCAGGATTACAGGTGTATCATGACAGGCACTCTGGGGCTTTGTAACTCAGATCAGGGGCACTCAGTCCGACTAGGATGACAGAATCTTGTAGTGGAACCGGAGTTCCACTACACACACCCCCCCCCACCACCTTAAAATCTGCACAACTTCCATGTTTTTGCGCATATGTGTATGAATGAATGACGGTAGCCAATTCCACGAAAATCCACTAGTGCAACAACCCAGCATATGGCACATTGGGGGAGCAAATCTCCAGATCTACTTATTAGGAGAAGCACTAAGGTATGTTAACTAGGAACACTTGCTCACATTTGGTCAGGCAAATGATTTATGAGACATCCAAACCCATCAATGATGTTAATAGGTTGAATGAGTGTAGGATGACCAAACCATCTACTTGACCAAATGAACAGATACATTTCATGTACATTTGGAAAACAACTGCCCCAATGTCCACACACAGCCACCCTGGTGCACCACTGCATTTAAGTGGAATGGGATACATGTCTCATGGATATCCTAGCCAATTTCCTAATTCAGTCTCAGTCGCACCATCCATAATCCGGATAAATGGTCGGTGGAGGTGTCCCTGATTTTTGAAGCCTCCATGAACAGTTTTAGGAGGGAATCATTGGGTGTGCGTGTTGTGACTATTTTCCGAAGGGCATGGAAGTTATAGAATCTCATGCGATGGTTGCCGGATATGGTCTTACCCCTCTGGGAAGACGGAGGAAATTATATTTAGCCAAAAGATCTTGCGCATCCGTCTCCGGAAACCCAGATTGACCCACGTCCAACAACATCGCCGAGGACTCAAACGCTTGACATCGCTTGGCCGGCGTGAATCCCTTCAGAGGCCAGTGCACAGTGTTCACATTGCCTACAAATGTGACGGCCTCGTCCTCTGTCCAAGATCGCGGAGCTGGGGGCAATAACGGCATCATCCCCTGGCTCAACATGGTTTTCGCACAACGTTCGGTGGCTTTCTCACGGTCAGAGGCGGAATCCACGGCCCCTGGCTCCTTGAACACAGGAGTTGGGGATTTTCCAGCTGTCTGAAGCACAGGTCGTCGACAGGGTAACTCCTTATAACGCTCGATGGCATCCACACACGTGTCGGATAGTCCAACTTTCTCTGCTACCATTTCCGCCATTTCTGCAAACATCGTTGGAGTTGTTGGTACAGTGGGTCCCGACAGAAGCATGTCCAGTGGATTTCGGGCTAAATTCTGCAACGTGAGGACAGTGTCCTCGTCCCTGCAGGCGCTGGAGGAGTCACCCGAAAACCACTGGTAAAGTTCTGGAGGGCTTGCAGGGTAATATGGTCTTCCGACACGGTGACGTTAAGGATAGAAAGATCCTCAGGTATGCCCGGACGGGAAGGAGAGTAGGCGCCCACCCATGTAGCTGCAGGTGTGGAGCACATCGGGACACAACGCGCACCGAATCCCGTTGGAGAATACACAGGAAAGCTGGCGGTATAATGAGGGGTGGTGTCAGGCCGCTCATTGGTAAGCGGTGTCGCCATGGCCTGCTGCCACCCCTGTTCCCACTCCTCCAGGCTACGACAACCCACAGGATGTGAATTTACTAGGGACTTGATAGCCACCATCGCGATTGAGGAGTGTTCGTGCTCCAAAGGTAACGGTTTTATTATGCGCGCATAATCCTCCGGCTGAATTGCCAGGTAGAACATTGTTGGTTCTCGGAACAAATCCGCCGGCACCAACATCTCCAACACCGTGTGCTGTTTTTCCACATGCCTCTTCAAGTCCCATAGGCGAAAGTTCCTTATCGACTCAGTACACCAGGGGCACATCACATGTAACTGATCATGGGATGGACCAGCTATGTGCTTTTTAAGCTCCTTGTTGGTTTGACATTGCTTTTCAGAGCCAGCATGGTAATTCCATTCTGGAAATATAAAATCAAGCCTCCCATACATCTACATTCCTCACCTCAAGTTTTATGACGGATAGATTTTTGACTGTAGTATTACATTTATTTTCATTCCACATTTATTTTATTACAGTCTTTAATATCTCAAGTTTCATGTTGTGCCATAGTATTTACAGTTATATTAATATATTTAAACCAGTGACACAGACAACATAAGATATTCAATCTGCACATTTATCTATTAATGTCTCTGGAACCAGATATCTCGTGTACTGCAAACTTTAAATAATGCTAAGCTCTGTATGTATCCCTTGGATACTGAACATTTATCCTCCCAATAACCTCCTCTATCGTAAAGCACTAGTTGATCAGGCCAGTCTCTACCACCCTATATCCTTCCACATATTCTATTATGACTACCGGCCGGTAGGACATTTAAAACTTTAACTTCAGTACAGAGGAATTGCTTGTTTAATTTTACTTCAGGTCTCTCTCTATCTGGAGAAATCCTAGTCCGTTACTGGAATGACTAATTTATGAATATAAATTGACATAGCTTTGCTTTCTTCTACGTGCATTTTGGTTCTTAGTTTATATGAGGTTTATTCTGTTATTCTGTTAATACTTGATTTTACATCCATTTCTAAGATATCTAAGCATATATATGCGCCCCTGGTGATTTCTGTCATTGCTTTTACTTTTATATATTCATTTTTATATTTTGTTTTATTTTAAAGTAACTAACAAAGCTCAAACAGTAAAACGACTAAGATCAACAGTACATTTAATTTTCACTGACTGTCCATATCAGTCTGAGCTTGATTACACTTCCACATTTACAACTGGTAAGGGGTTAGTTTGACCAGATTTGTTACAGGGAATGTTTTGCTTTTTTGATCCACTGTGGCAAACTCGGAGCAATGTAAGGGCGCAATTTGTTGATGTGGTGCGCCTTCGCGGGTTTTGTTGCGGTTCTCTTAACCATATAGACGAGGTCGTCGATTTTCTGCGTAACAAGGCACGGGCCCTTCCACTTACAGGTAAGTTTTGCACAAACACCAACTTTACGGGTTGAACAACCAAACTGGTTGGCCTACATGTACTTCCAATGATCTCCGTTTTGCATGTAAATCATAATTGCGTTTTCTATACACGGCTCGCTGTTTCAGGGTTTTCCAAACCACATCGTGGCTTTCTGCTAGTGACCGGCTCAATTTTTCGGCATAAGCATCCAGATTATCTGCGAGAGTTTCACCAGCGGGAGTACCGATAACTGCTGTCATTGGGAGAGTAACTTCTCTGCCGAATACCAGGCGGTTGGGGGTGAATCCAGTTGTAGTATGCCGGGATGCCCTGTAGGCCATCATCACCTTCTGCAGGTAACTGTCCCAGTTGTGTTGGTCGGTTTCGCAATACTGTACATGGTTAGCATGCTGGTTAGGGTTCGATTGAATATTTCCACTACGCCGTTCGCTTGTGGCTGCATTACTGACGTCGCTATCTTATATATTTGCAGGACTTCACAGACGGACTGGAATAGTTTGGCTTCAAAACATATGCCAAGATCTGACAGACAGCAGGATCAAGGGTGTCCCCATCCGTGTGATAAACTGATTTACCAATGCCGAGGCGACCGTGTTAGCTTAAGAGTCCGGTAATGCGATGGCTTCAGTCCATTTGGAAAACAAGTCATAAACGGTGAGTACATATCGGTTACCCTGTTTAGTAACTGGGAGAGGGCCTAGAGGATCAATGGCCACTTTTTACATAGGTTCCCCAACTGGACAGTCTCCTAATGGGGCTTTAACCCTTTCAACACCACAGACCTCTATAGAGACAATGTTTGCAAACAGTGCAGATCCAGATGAGCCGGCTCGTAACGAGCCGTCTCATCAGGATCTCCACTGTTTGTTAATAATTTTAAACGTCGTACAGATTACCCTTTTAGAAGAACGGGATCATTTGAATGAACAAAATTAATGAAATAGCGTGAAACATTGGCATGGAACATCCTATTAAGTTACTTGGTGTTGAAAGGGTTAATTCGTTTGGGTGGCTTGCACGCTGAACAACGATTACACTGCTGGCAGTACTGTTTGACAGATGCCGACATGGCAGGCCAGTAGAAAGTTTGTCGCACTCGCTCTAATGTTTTATCAAAACCCAGGTGACCAACTGTCGGTATGTCGTGGAAATAGTGTAACACATCTGGTCATTTACAGTCTGGCATAACGAGCTGTATGTGTCCATCTGTTTCAGTATCAGTAACCCATTTGCGGTATAATAGACCGCCATGCATTTCTAGGCGGTACCACTGGCGCCACAGTGTCTTAGTTGTTGAACTAGAGCCAGATATCTGAGACCAGGTGGGCTGTTGTTGTGATGACTGTACGACTATTATGTACGACGATATGTTCATCTTGCACTTGTGCATTGTATATATCACTGGGTTGCCAGCCCTCTAACATAAATTGATTTTGTTTCAGGTCCACACATGCACTGCTGTGTTGCTGGGCTCTTGTCACCACCCGAATGTCAGAGTTCGCCAGATTATTGGATGCCACGTCTCCTAATGGTTGCGATTCAGCTACCATCGGTGGTTGGTCACATTTGACAGTTACTGTTTTGGTAGTCGCCGGCGGCTCACTACGGCCACTGCCATCCGGCGAGACTGGATCTGCCAAGTTAGCCGCAGTAGTTGATGAGTGAACATTGTCCACCCCCTCGACTGACGGGAGATCCTCCTGCTGGGCATCTTGGCTACGCTGTTCATGTTGTTGACATACATTACAAGGTCGTCTACTCAGCGCGTTGGCATTTTCATGGAGACGACCCGGGCGGTGCTTCACTTTCAAGTTGTAGGATTCTACGTATTGTATCCATCGAGCTACCTGATCTTCAGCAGACTTCAAATTCTTCCAAGTAACTGCCGCATTGTCTGTTCGGATATTAACCTCCTGACCGTAGAGATAGTGATGGACTAGTAACTAAACTCAGCAGTTCCTTGCGAGTGGTGCAGTCGAAAATCAACACAGAATCTCGTGCTGCCATCCTTTTTCGTTAACAGCACGACTGGTGAGCTCCATGTGCTGATGCTGGGTTCGATGATGCCCTGGACAGCATTTTATGCACCTCCGCACGCTCAATCTCACGCTTTCCAAGTGGTTGCCTGCGAAACGGCATTTTGATCGGAGACGCCCCTTGAGTGTTTGTATGGTGTTCAACAATGTTAGTAACGCCCAAATCGTCATCTGTCTTCGCGAAAACTTCGCTGTATTTAATTAACAATTGTTCAAACTGCTTTCTCTCCAATGGATTTAGGTGGATTTAACTTATTTCCAGTAGATTGGTAAGGTAATTTGGGACCTCTTGTAATTTGGTTGGAGAGCAGCTCACCTGAGCACATCTCGCCGCGCTTTCTACACTGTCAGATACTGACGCAAAGAGTCCAATAGTGGTATTTGAGTGGATAGTTACATCCTTTTCATTGATGTACCCGTCAGTGAGTACACACTGTCTAAAATATGTACCTGTCTCAGATTGTCCGATTGTGACTGAATATGCACGGTGTCTGCCATATGTTCTCCGTTGGGTATGCTGACTTTCACCCAATTTGCTGTATATGCTGGTATTTTCACAGTGTCGGTTACCAATATCCTGCATACATTACATGTCTCACCCCCGGTCCAACATTGGATTTCATCAGTTTTGGTTGTCATGGTTATTTTCTCATAGTCAATTTTCTTAATGGGTTTCATGAGAAAATCTTGTCCAAGTATTCCTTGTGGCTTCATGTCACAAACTATGATAGTGTGTATATACTGAGTGTTCCCGAGGTTCAGGCTCATATCTGCGTACCCGTAAACCTTCAGAGAGCCGCCATTTACATTGTTCACTCTATGTGTTATCTCCTTCAACTGCTTGTTCAGATCTATCATGTTATACTGTTTGTAGGAGATTATGGATGCCGAGAAATTTCGCGGATATACCTTCAAGCACCCCACTTGTATAGAAACCATTACCTCAAGCGGATAGCTGACCGGTTCTTAGGAAAATGTTATTGTCTGCTGGCCCCACAACTTGCACGTCAGCTGACTCACGGGCTACTGAGCCAGCTGTCTGCCGTTTCCCGAAGCTATTCCATCTGGCCGCCCCGCAGGTATTGTCGAAAACCGCCTTGATTCGGCATTTTGTTGTTGATTATCTCGGTTCCATGGACAGTCACGGATAAAATTTCCTCTAGCATGGCATCCAAACAAGGTTGGTGGTCCTGGTTGCCGTGGAAACCATTGTGGTCCTTGACCTTGTCCCCCCCGTTCGTTGCATTGTGCCAAATTGTCACTGACTGTCGGCCTGGTTCCTCTCAAGGCGGTCCAACCGGTGGCCGATCTGATCCAAGGATTGTTCAATGCGATGGTACTGGTTACTTTGTTCCTTGGGAGCAGGTGACGGTTTCGTATTAACCATTCTAACCGGCTTGGACATTCCCTTCTGACCCGGTTCACCGTGGAGGTCCTCATACATCTGGACCACATCCACCGCCATTTCCACCGTATCACACCCCTGGATCAGGCATTGGTATCGCAGGTCGGCGCATGTCGATTTGAGTAGCTGCTGCATTGCATCCCCAGCATATCTTGGGCGGCGGTGCCCAGGTTTCCATACGCCTTCCGGGTCAGCCTCCTAATGTCGTCGCCTAATTCAGCAATTGACTCGTCCTGCTTCCGTTTTCTGTTTTCCAGCTGTGAGGCCCACAGTGGCTTCTGTTTATACCCGCCAAATCGTTTTTCAAGCTTCTTAACAAGTGTTTCATATGAGTCTTGTTCAACATCTGGAAAATTTAACAGATACCTTTGTGCCTTGCCCCGCATACAGGCTAACAGGGTCAGTGCCTTGGCTCTTTGCCGCCACTGACCTAGTCGTGCACAAACTTCAAAATGCCCGACGAAGGATTCCCAGTCGTCGTCGCCCCAAGAACGTTTGCGGTTTCATGGTGGGTACCGTATTCCCAGTTGGATAGTGGCTATCATCACCATAACCTATGTCGGATGTCCAACAGCGATTATATCTGGAGCGGTCTGAAATGTCACGGTTGCGTAAATTACCCCTGGATCGACGGTATTGTGGTGTGTCCCCATAATCGGTGCGGTCTCGTGGTTCGAGATGATATCTGGGCCGTTGTACCAACAAGGAGGGTATGTCATCATTGTCAGATGGTGCACTATAGTATCTGGTACCACTGTCAGTCCGCAAGTTTCGACTAGTAGTTGCCTGGTCTGGAGCTCTGGAATCTCGTGATGGTCTGTCTTCAGGTCCAGGTGCTGACTGAGCCCCTGATAAATGTTGTCTGTCGATACCCTCTGTATCTTCTACTTCAGATTCGGATGCCGTATCCAATTCCACAAACTCCTCCCCACTGGATGCCTTAACCTGCTCGTTACCATCGCCCCGTCCATTGCCTCTCGTATTAATCTCTACTTCGAAGTCGGAATAAGACATTTTGTTATATATTTGCTTATTGTTGAGATTAAATGTTTAAATCTATTTTAGTAAACGTATTTTAACTGTTATTTTGTCTCTTTTATGTGTACTTATTATTGTATAATAAACATAATATTGTTCTATCAGGCGTTCAGTTTTATTTTTTTACCGCATTTGTTGCTAATTTCTTGTTACATCACTGAATTTCCCCCATACTATAACATCGTTCTGGCTATTTCCTTGTTTAAACTGTATTATATTATGTACAACACCGTTGTCGCTGGGAAATATTTACAAAATTAATAAATAATAACTGTAGGCGCGAGTTCTTTTATGTTCGCGTAATAAACATCGCACTTGCTGACACCATTTGTAACCAACACCCCTGCCCTGGTTGGCGGCACGGTAGCGTTATTACTGTTTATCTGTATTTCAAGTTATTAACAACAATCGTCTGAACTCACATTTATTTATTAATGCAAGAGCCCCGTGTCAGGATGGCTCAAATGAACTTAACTAATAATACTATGTGACAGAGTACCAAGTTATTCAGCGTGACGGGAACTAACTGGTTACCGGAGTCGACAATAGGTCACTAGCGGTTACTGACAATATGAATGGGTCAGTCGACTGACAAGTTAATTAATGATTTGCGCAGCTCTCGTCCTTTATATAGACAAGATGCGAGCAGCAGCCGTGCGAGCCCCAATCAAATTTCCCGCTGCAAATAATTCCAACCACAGCAAATCAGAGACGCAAGGGAAAATGTCGGCCATATTGGATACGCAAAATAACAAGTAGAAATCCAGCACACAAACGTGTCGTCTAGAATAATGACAAGTTTGGTCTGTGCGGGCGCTACAAAAGCAGATAGCGACAGTGCAGATCTTTGCAACGACATATTATTCGGTGGTTGAAAAGATTTACTGGAGGCTGCTCGCACGGCTAAAGGTAGGCAAGTTTACATGAAGTTCGGGAATTTACACTACCGCGCTCGATAAACTTTGTTATACTGCTATGAATACCACTATCCCTTGTGCGAGCGGGTACTTTCTAGGGACTATAATGAATAATGAATAAGATGATGCCGATCCTGGTCAGACAAGAGTGTAGGCTAAGTTTAAATGTGATAGGAAATAGCAGTCACCTGCTGTGTTAATCGAGGGGTCACGACATTGATACCAGTACCCGACAATGACCAATAGTCGGCAACTGTCAATGAACAGTCACTGGCTAAAGGTCCTGGAAAGTCTCCAGGGTGGCATAATATGCCCAGTAATCCATCCAAATGTATTTCAGGATTACAGGTGTATCATGACAGGCACTCTGGGGCTTTGTAACTCAGATCAGGGGCACTCAGTCCGACCAGGATGACAGAATCTTGTAGTGGAACCGGAGTTCCATTGCAATACTCTTTAGATACAAAACTTATCTGGAGCTCTGATTCTAGCTACTCAGCTGCTTGCAAGGCTCTGTCCTGTTTGTTAGAATCACCACAGATCTTGCTCTGGTTGAATGGTAAACAGTGCAGTTCCTGATCTGGAACTACATTGGTCACAAATTCGATAGGCCCCATTTCAAACAAATGTGTCTTTCTCAGATTGAATGGCAAACAGTGCAGTTCCTGATCAGCAGGGATTCCGCTGGCGATCGCCACTTTCGCAATTGGCGATAAAAATAAACAATTGGAGATAATTTTTTTTTTTAAAAATACAAAAAAATAAAAAAAAATAAAAAATTGTAATTTTTTATCGCCAATTGTTTTATTTTTGTTCAAGTGGCAATTTTTTTATTTTCCCCAGCGGAATCCCTGATAAGGTTGCGCAGTTGATCTGGAACTACACTGGTCACAAAGGCTACAAGCCCCATTTCCTACAAATGTGGAAGTGACAGGATATTGATCAACTGATTTGGGTTTTATGTCCATTTAACCCTTTCAACCCTAAGGAACTGGAATGGACTGTGATATGCTAATGTTTCGACCAATCCAATGGTCACAAAATTATTTTCAGATTCGTCAATTTATGAAAAGGGGGTGTTTTTGTTCTAAGAAATATGAAAATTACTTGCAAAAAGTGCAGATCCTGATGAGACGGCTCGTAACGAGCCGGCTCATCTGGATCTGCACTGTTTGCATAAACCGCAATAGCGGGCTTTCGGGTTCAAAGGGTTAAATGTACATGGGTCAGAAATACTCCCAATACTGAAAATAATATTCTGGATGGTGAAAGTAGTGTTTTCAAACAGCCAATATAGGCATAACTAGAAAATGTGTTCATCATGTTCATAGAACACGGATGCCCCACATATAGATTTGATAGTAAAAAGGGCAAAACCACGTCCAAAAGTGGGAGATAATCCATGGCTCAGTGTAATAGAAAGTATAGAAATTCACTGTGTGCATCTACACACCATAAAGAAGCTATATATCAAGCATCAAGCCTCCAGCTATTACGGTTAGAAGTTTTACAAGTTACAAAGCAAAATTGGGAAAATCTAAGTCGAAAAGGGGGAGATAATCCATGACCCGGCGGTCGAATAAAATACCATAATAAACTTTGCGCATCTACACATCATAAGGAAGCTACATACCGACTTTCAGGTCTGTAGCTATTACATTTTAAAGTTTTACGAGTTACAAGGCAAAATTGCCAAATTCTAAGTCGAAAAGGGGGAGATAATCCATTACCTGGGGGATGAATCAAAAATCAAAATGAAGTTAGCGCATTGACATCATCATAAGGAAGCTACATACCTAGTTTCAGGTATGTAGCTAGTACGGTTTAAACGTTTTACGAGCTACACAGCAAAATTAGGAAATTCCAAGTCGAAATGGGAGATAATCCATGACCGAGGGATCGAAGTCAAAAATCGAAATAAACTTTATGCATTTACTCACCATAAGGAAGCTACATACCAAGTTTCAGGTCTGTAGCTAGTATGGTTTAAAAGTTTTACGGTTACAAGGCAAAATTGGGAAATTCTAAGTCGAAAATGGGGAGATCATCCATGACCCGGGGGTCGAATCAAAAATCGAAATAAACTTTGCGCATCTACTCATCATAAGGAAGCTACATACCAGGGGCCTATTTCATCAACATTGCAAAGTATACTTTCCTAGCAAAGTATACTTTGAGGGAGAAATTTTCAATTTTAGAATAAATTTATTAATTTTTATTATACTGAATTTATTACATTATCACAGCCAATTTTGGCTGTGATAATGTAATAAATTCAGTATAATAATTCTGCATAGTTTTAATCATCAAATATATGCAATCGTTAGTTCTGCATGAAATAATGCATTTCGGAAAAATCAATGATTGCTCCCTCAAAGTATACTTTGCTAGGAAAGTATACTTTGCAATTTTGATGAAATCGGCTACAGGTCTGTAGCTAGTACGGACTAAACGTTTTACGACTTACAAGGTTGGTGACGGACGGACGGGCAAGGGTAACACTAAATGCCCCCTCCACTATCATGGTGGGACATAAAAATCCTCCCAGTACAGAATTCAGTATTAATACTGAAAACTTTCACCCATGCATGCAACAAGCAAGTCATATAAACACGGAACACCTGTAGTGTGTAGGGGGTGCACCGTACATTTTACACCCTGACGTACCATAGAGCTGTTTGGTGTCGAGTATATCGTTGGACTCCCGTCCCCAGGGCATCAAGTCGTCGGAGCAGCCGTTGGGCATCCCGTTGTAGCCTATACCCACGATCTTCTTCTCCTTGTTGACGATACACGCCCCCACCTGATACACAACCACCGGCGTCAATATTGCCCAGATTATCAACATTTCTAACTTACATTGGCAATTCCAACACGCAATCAAGCAATTTGATTGTCTGAGCCTGAGCTGTAACACAGCTCAGGCTCAGACAATCAAGCTGCTTGAATTCAAGCACACACAATATTCAAATAAGTGTGTTCAAATAAATAAATTGACAAATATTGGCAAGATTAGCGCAGGTGGTAGAGTATTGTTACACAGATATGGAATGGTGAGTTTTTGTGTCGGGTAAAGGGCTTTGTATTGGCCGAAATACTGATAACATGTCATATCAGGCACTGACCTGATACGATTATCCGGGTTACAATGAATTGAAAGGCAGACGTTATTACACAATATAACATAGCATACAGTAGCTTCGCTTTTAGGTCTTATTATATCGGACATAGCGGTCCCCAGCATTGGTGATAACGTTACCGGTGTCGCTGTCCACCTTGACTGGCGGACCAAAATTTACTGACCCTTCATGTGTTTAGTTGTTTTGTGTGGCTGTTGGCCGAAGTAGAGGTGACGATTGAAGAGAGATCAAATAATGTTGATATATAACAGGGAGTTGTTTGTTTGTGTTTAACGGCCTATTCACAGCTAAGGTAATTTAAGGCCGGGGAGAATTTAACTGATCATTGTTGAGGTGTCCAGTGTATGGCGGCTACCGTTACAGGAGGTTGGACTGTACTTTTGCCCCGTCTAGGTATCAAATGGAACAGACAGTAGATACAAACCTGTGTTTTGGGGTCCTTACTTCTCTGTGCAGAGAGAAACGCAATGGCCATGAAATAGTCGCTCCATTCTAAGTAACCTGCCCTCTTGTTTGACTGGTTTCTAAAATAACAGTTCAAACATTAAAATAACAGTTCAAACATATATTCAGCAGAGCTCCAGATAAGATTTGTATTGGTGTATTTTACACACTTATTTTAGCAGAATATGCATTGATTATCAAACGTGGGAGTACAAAATAACCACAGCAATGTGAAAATACGCATTGATTTTCAAATTGAGAAGTGAAATAACTCAGAGACATAGAGACCTGACTTAAATAAAATCCTTGAATAACTGTAATAAAGTTGAAAATTTACTTAGTTGAGCTGCAAAAAGCAGACAGCTCAAATAAGTGAATTTTTAAATTTGTGTTATGTTTTTATCATTTGTTCCCTATAAATAAGGAATAAAATCAATACTACATTTGTAAAAGAAAAATATGCATTGAATTTGCAATCTGGGGGTATAATACTCTTTAGATCTGGAGCTCGGATTCAGTGATGGTTCATTGGAGGCATCATAACATTTATTTCCATATCCCTTCAACAGACAACCAAACCCCATCAATGTATACAATGAACATGTGTGGCTGTGGCTGAAGAAATGGGGCTTAAGTGTTTTGCGACAAATGTAGATCCTGATCAGCCTGTGCATTCACACAGTCTGATCAGGATCTGCACTGGTCGCCATTTCATCAATGAAACACCTGTCATGCTTCTAAGAAGGTATATGCATGTAGATCATTATCAGGCTACGGGAGTATACTAGTTGATAAGGAGCTACACTGGTCACAAATCCCATAAGCCCCATTTCTCCAGTCACCGACATATTTACATGTATGAGTTACGTCGTAAAATGCATGCACTAATTTGAGAAGCACATGGCTCTATACTCCTCTACAATCTATAGCACAGTGACGATGCCATTCATGTCTTTCCCACGCAGAATCAGTAGCAAATCCTGATTTACACCTCGACTGTATACGAATATTTTCTACTGAAAATTAGAAAATGTGTTCATAGAACACGGATGCCCCAACATAACGCTTTGATAGTAAACGAGGCAACATTCCAAGTCCAAAAAGGGGAGATAATCCATGGCTCAGTGTCAAAGCAAAAATAGAAATTCACTTTGTGCATCTACCATAAAGAAGCTACATACCAAGCATCAAGCCTCCAGCTATTATGTTGAAGTTTTACAAGTTACAAGGCAAAATGATGAAATTCTAAGTCAAAAAGGGGAAGATAATCCATGACCCGGGGGTCGAATCAAAAATCGAAATAAATTTTGCACATCTACTCATCATTAGGAAGCTACATACCAAGTTTGAGGTTTGTAGCTCTTTACGAGTTACAAGGCAAAATTGTGAAATTCTAAGTTGAAAAGGGGTAGATAATCCATTACCCAGGGGTCGAATCAAAAATCGAAATAGACTTTGCACATCTACTCATTCATAAAGAAGCTACATACCAAGCTTCAGGTCTGTAGCTAGTATGGTTTAAAAATTGAGGCATCTGGTGATCTCAGGGTAAGATATATATAATGTAGCAACAGATACATTGAAAAACAAGAACTGGCATGTTAAACGAAGCTAATCCCCTCGCTGGCAGCCTTATATGATGAATATATGGATGATGACTAATATGCATACATGTATAACGTTTCACCCAATCCGTCTTACTGTTACAGAGAAAGTATGTACCTGAAAACTCTAATGCAAATTTTGACAAAAACTTTAATGCAAACCTCTAAGTCCTGTACCTTTGACCTTGGGCACAAGGGCCGCATGAGTAAGTCATTTGACCTTGGGGCACAGGACAGGGGCCGTGTGAGACAAAAACTTTATCGCAAACTCCTAAGTTATTTGATCTTGACCTAGGGGCACAGGGGCTGCATTAGTGGGACACAGAATGAATATATGGATGATGACTAATAAGAATACAAAGTTTCAAGCAAATCTGACTTAAGGTTACAAAGATAGTAGGTACATGTATGTGAAAAGTTTAACACAAATTTGGACAAAAACTATAACGCAAACTTCTAAGTCATTTGACCGTGAACATGGGGTACAGGGGCTGCATGAGTAGGACACAGAATGAATATATGGATGATGATCAATAAGCATACAGTCTAAACAAATATGACATATGGTTACAGAGATAATTTGTTTGTTTATTGGTGTTTAATTGCCTATCAACAGATAAGGTTATTTATGGCCAGGCCCACGGGTTCGATCCCATATATAAACCGCCGCATTGGGGGGGGGGGTGGGGGGGGGGGGTGGGGGGGGGGGGATCCCAAAATAGGATTACGAATAAACGTAATAATCACAAAAGGGGTATAACCAGATTCAACTGTCACATACAAAATGCCTACATGAGGGCCAAACCTGTAGCCTATTTCACCAACATTGCAACGTATACAAGTTTTATCTTGAAAAGTATACTTTGAGGGAGAAATTTATCATTTTTTATTATACTGAATGTATTACATTAGGACAGCCATTACGATAATGTAATAAATTCAGTATAATAATTCTGCATACTTTTAATCATCAAATATATGGAGCCGTTAGTTCTATATGAAATAATGCATTTCAGGAAAAATAAATGATTACTCCCTCAAAGTATACTTTGCTAGATAAGAATACTTTGCAATTTTGATGAAATCGGCTACAGGTGTGCTGTCGGGATTCTGGTAATCTGGTAAGGAGGAAGTTCCTCCTTACCAGATTACCAGAATCCCGACAGGATTCCTGGAACCCCAATCGTTAAATTACCCATCGCATGCACCCACCTGCCACCCTCTACAGAGATAGTAGGTATGTGAAAAGTTTAACGCAAATTTGGACAAAAGTTTAATTCAAACTTCTAAGTCATTTGACCTTGACCATGGGCACAGGGGGCACATGAGTGGGATACAGCATGAATATATGGATGATGATTAATAAGTCAATGTGACTTAGGACTGCAGATTTCGGACGGACGGACACCCGGACGTAATTGTGATCACTAAGCAGAGCTTAGCTGCGTATTTGCTTAAATATACAATTAAAATTTCCAACAACCCAATTGAAATCAGAAGTAACGAGTATCAAAAAGCAATAAAATGTGTGGTACCTTTACCATGCTGCAGAAAACAATAAACAGACCACAAATATAGCATATTTTTCTTATTTTCCATGAAAACACATATTGGTATTTCATTAGAATTGTCTCCAAGGAGACAATTCTAATGAAATGCCAAGACATGTTTTCATTTTGAAGCAAACTATTCAATACTTGCCATTTGCTGATGTGTAAATAGAAGTGTGATTTTATTTTACCCAATTAAAATTTTGAAATACACAATTGCTTCAGAAATGATGGAGTGACAATACTCAATTACTACTTCCTATTCTGGAGCACTGACTATGTCTCACTTTCTGCAAGCGAAGTATTTCAATGTGGAAGACAACGACTGATTGACTGAATACAACATGTCCAGAGCTCCAGATAAGGTGTGTATTGGCGTATGTTATGCAATTATTTTAGCTGAATACGCATTGATTATCAAAAGTGTGAGTAGAAAATATGCACAGCAATGTGAAAATACGCATTGATTTTCAAATTGAGTAGTGAAACTACTGTCATAAAGTTGAAAATTCACTAAGTTCAGATTTTTGCAGCTCAAATATGAATGTTTTTATTTGTTATATTTTGTTTATCATTTGTTCCCTATTTAGTAATGAGGAAAATCAATAATCTATTTGTAAAAGTAAAATACGCAATGATTTTGAAATCAGGGGGTGTAGTACGCTTTAGACACAAAGCTTATCTGGAGCTCTGCATGTCACTTGCAAATTTAATGAAAACAAATGATGAATTTTATTGATATGGACAAGTTTCAGTCCATGATCATGATAAAGATTAAAATTACAAGCCACAAAAAAATGTGCACCAAAAATCAGAGATTCTCACGAGGCTTCTGCTTGGACACAGACCCCTACAAAGCTAATATCCTGCATCGTATACATCCAATCATTGGCTTCACAGCCTTATTTCCCAATCGGTTTTCGTCTATTTAACGCTACACACGCTATTCATAAATATGCACAAATCGTTACTAAATAAAGTACGTTACCAAATTTAATTAAAATCCATTGCAAATCATCTGAAAATTACAAAAAAAAAAAATCAATTAGCAACTTGTTTCCTCATGCAAGCGGCCATGTTCAGTTTTTCACTCTAGCCGGATATCCTGTTTTTGCACACGGCGCTCCCGGTTTTCGTCGGTGAGCTATTGGGGTCATAATATTTAACAATTGGATCCAGAACGAAAAGAAAACTGAGTATGTAACAGTAAAACAATGCATTACCTTTCATAATACACCATCACATCTGCTTTTATTGTTCGCAACAAGAAGCAAAATACTGGCAAATTTAACTGCTATACATGGTAGAGGAGTATAAAGAGCCGTGTATTTCTGCAATTAGTGCATGCATTTTACAACGTAACTGATAAATATGTCAGTGACTAGAGAAATGGGGCTTATGGGATTTGTTACCAGAGAAACACCTTATCAAATAGCACACTCCTGTGGCCTGATAACGATCTACATGTAATTACATTTGTACCTTGTTAGAAGCATGACAGGTGTGAAAATACGCATTGATTTTCAAATTTAGTAGTGAAAATACTGTCATAAAGTTGAAAATTCACTTAGTTGAGCTGCAAAAAGCATTTAGCAGCTCAAATAAGTGAATGTTTAAATTTGTTATATATTTTTATCATTAATTAATTCAACTTGCATGAGGCAGCAAACCAGGAAAACATAGGCCTGTCATTCTTTCTATTTATATGTTCCCCATTTACTTGTGCATAACACATAAAATTCAGTTATTACTAATTGTTATTACTGCCATGACACATATATATACATGTATATTCTGATGCAATGTATCATTTTCATAAAGTTTAAAATATTTCATCTTTACATTTTATCAAACTGTCAAAATTGAAAATAAACACATAAAATGTCTTCCATACATTTAAAAATTGGGCAGACGTTCTCCTTATAAGGCAATAGAAAATCTGAGGTATTCCGAATGTTAGCTGTAACCACAGACGCTCAGGCATGAGGTCAATATATGGTTGATTATTTCACGTTTATTGAATGGAGGTTTTCTTAGCAAAATTAATTAAAAATCAATTAGGCATGTAAATAAGTGAAAATAAGAAAGTTTCATACAGGCTCGAAACAAATTTTCTTGAAATTCTGAAAGGGGAACGGAAATAGCAAACCTGATTTGATAGTGGAATTATGGCGACAGCCATATGATTACACACGTAGAGCTCGCGGCATCAAAATTAGTAGGCTCGAAAACCAGGTGGGGGACCAATATGTACAAATTTGATTAAAACCTTACATGACCAAGGGCGATGTGGAACATTTTTCTCCATTTGACAGATAAGTGTTTTCTGCAAAAAATGTCCGGGAAACTGACAGTGTAATTTTCTGTGATTAGTGACAAATCCGGTTTACAAAAATTCCTGACGCGGGGGTTATCCCGACAAATGGTTACGCTACTGTATATAGTAGCGTAACCATTTGTCGGGATTACCCCCGTGTCAGGAATTTTCGTAAACCGCATTTGTCTCTAATCACGGAAACTTTCACGGTCAGTTTCCCGGAGAGTTTTTGCAGAAGACACCTATCTGTCAAATGGAGGAAAATATGCCACATCGCCCTTGGTCATGTAAGGTTTTAATCAAAATTGTTAGAATACCTTAAAAATGTTGTATTTCAGCTATTCCCACTTTTGTCCACTCATAAACATCATTATTGAAAAAGATTTACAAAACATGGTTCTGTCAGTCTGCGTCACTGGATTCTTTAGCCATTTTGAGCAGTCAAGGTCATGTAAATTCAACACAGACTGGTAGCTGTCAAATTACCAGAATAGAGCTTCCCATTATACTGGGGGGTCTTATATGAAAAACAATAAAAAACTAACACAGAATTATCTTTGATTACACATATGTAGATATAAACTCTGTGTTTTTAATATAATTTATTGTTCTGTTGATTATAAAAATGCTCAGAATAATAGGTTACAGTTTGTAGATTGTTATTATCTTGTTGTTGGTATAAATCCTGCCTGTAGTGTGCACCATAATGAATATGGTAAAATAGCACATACCACAAATGAAAATTAAACGTGATCTGAATGCATCTTGATTATGATTATTAGCCTTGTGATAATATTATTGTCATTTATGACTGGCAAAGGAAATGGTGGAAAATTGTTTACTGTACACTCCTCTGATAATTTTGATAACCATTTTTTACTCTGATCTGATGGTGCGCCACACTACAGGATGAGAATAACCCAACAACAAAAATCCAGAGTCTAAGGTCACAGTATATTTTCTACAAGCGCCTGGATGATACGTTAACAAAATGGACGACATGGAAACAAGCAGGACTTTTAGATAAATCTGGTTTCACAGCACTTTTACGATAAGTTTATTGTTTTAAAAAGTTTTGAATAATTGTTTAGCTCTAGTAACTGGCCAACGAAGGCCTAGGTATATGATGAACTTAGGTATATGATGGTGGGTCTAGTTTTCGGGGTATTAACAAGTTCATCAACTAGCGATTTTTATAAAACATAACATATGAACTAAATTGTCAGTTCAATAGAATGATAAACATTTCTTTCAATGTTTCTTGCCTTCAAAATAAGATTGTTGTTTGATTAAAATTCGCGTTAGCGCGTTTAGCAACACACGAGTCAGCCATCTTGAATATTGAGTAGTATATAGGGAGTCAAAATGATACCACCTAACGGTGGTATCATTTCTCCACCCTATATACTACTCCACCACCCCCCGAAAAATCAAAAATTGGTTAACGAGGAAATTGTCTCCCACCAACCACGAAAAATTGGTCGTGAAAAAAAAAAACATAATGTTTTCCCGACAGTAAATTTATGATAAAATAATTATTTAAATGTGCCCACGAGTGATAGTTTATATTCCAACACCCCATTTTTCTCCTCCAATAGTAATTTATTTCGCAGATCAGCAACTAATTCTACCAGCTCTAGTCTACCACGTTCACCTGTAGCCACCTGACAGTGTAGTTGCTTATGTCTACAAAGAGTTTGGGCACTAATGAATTTACAAGGGCATCTGGGGCATTGAAATTGCGGGGGGACACAAGGAATTTTTCTACGTCTCGCTAGATGCCTTCGTAGATATTCTTTACGCGTAAACGTCTTACAACAAGTCTCACACTATTATATATATTTAATGTGTTTATATTCAATTAGAAGTGAAAAAAACATAATGTTTTCAAGACAATTGAACAGATAAATTTCATAGGTTATACAAAAGTATATTACAGAAAATATGATAACGTCAGAAACTAGAGCAGAAATAGAAAGTTTGAGAAGAGAAGCCGAATCTCTAGGGATTACTTATAGTAAACGGTTGAGAGTTAGGGGTTGACAAATCTTATAAACTCCACAAAGAATGAGGCGTTTATGAAGCGGTTTACCCGCGCCCACAAACGAGGAGCCTTTAAAGATATATCCAAAGCGGATGAAGTTGGTAACAGAATTCAAAAAGAAAGTATTGCGGGGTTAAGGGCTAGTGTAATTAATTCTAAAGAATTACCTTCAAGCACAAATAATTTGTCCCAAATTAGACGCCAAAATAATAATAAGAAAAAATCTATCGTTAGCGCGATAGTGGAAAAAGGTGAAGAAATATTGGGGGCTCACGATGAAAACATTGGAAAAGGTAGAAAATGGAAGACGGGTAGTTACATTATCCTTTCGTAAAAACATTAACATTAACGAGTCTGAACGCATGTCCGATAAACTCGCTCCGTATCTAACAACCAATTTTTATTTGAGATATTCATATTCTTACAAGCTAGAACATATGGAGGAAATTAAAAATGGAAAACCTAAAACTATAATATTTCACAAAAATCTCGGTGGTAGCGAACCACTATCATCAATGAAAAACCGTTAAAAAATGGCTGTCAGATAAGGAGCAAACACGAATAATGTCCGATAAAATAGACAGACCAAATACAAAGTGGAAGTTTGTAAGATGGGTAGAGGTTTTTGTAAAGCTAATACAGGGTAGAGTAGGGGAATAGATTTGGGACTACAATCCAAAGAAGCAGCAGGAGGAGAACTTCCAGAATGGTTGAGGAATAGAAAAGGTATGTATTCTTTAGATAAGTATAATGATGATCTTTGTCTGTTCAGGTGTCTAGCTATGCACCTTGATAAAAAGATCAGACCTGACAGATGTCAGAAAAGGCGAAAGAACTTAGTAAGCAATATTTCGGTAGTAATGTGGTTTCACCAATTTCTTTTTCAGATCTGAAAAAGGTTGAAGAGTTTTTTTAAAATCGGTATAGAAGTATATCAACCCACTGAATGTAATGTATGGTGGTTGAAAAAGGTACCAGCGCACTATAAGGCAATAGGTAATAAACCAATGGACAATAGGACTGTTTAATAGGGACTGTTTCTGATAAAAAACCTTTAAAAAAAAACCTATCTAAAATTTATGCCTGCGATAATTGCAAAGCAGAATTCACGAAAAGCAGTAAGAGACACGGACCAACATGTATGAGAGGTGAGACAAAAGTAATATGTGATGGTAATTATTTAGAGCGCCCGCGTTCGTCGTTCGAGAAAAGCGTTTTACCCAAAAGGTTCTAACAGTTATGGGGCGATCGATTGGATGTATTCTGTGGAAAAGCGGGAGGGAATTCACATTCACCACGAACAGTGCGACACGGAGGTGAAAGATGGATTTTAGGAGCTCCGGTAGATGGATACTGTCCAGAAACCAATACCGTATATCAATATCACGGCTGTTTACTGGCACGGGTGTGAGATTCATGCAAAGCATAGAAAAGAAGAACGCGCATCCACTATGAGAAGAGATAAAGTTATTAGAAAAAGCAAAGAATTCAACCTAGTAGTTATGTGGGAATGCGAAATTCCAAAGAACGGGTAAAGATATAAAGATCGTTGTGACACTACTCTTTATCCATATCAGATAGTATACGATTTTGAGGCGTATCTCCAGCCAGAAGTTGAAACTACCGGTAATAGTTTAGAGTACGAAGCTGAGCACGTTCCGGCAAGCGTTAGTATAGGAGATAATTTCTCAGGAACAGTAACTCATATTTGTGATAAAGATCCCGCAAAACTTATAGAAAAATTCATAGAAGATTTGAAAGTCAGGGAAAAGCTATAAGAGAAGAAGTGTGGTCAAGATATAGGTTTAATACAGAACATTTACGTAAAAACCAAATCGCCAAGATCGAACAGTGGATAGAGCAAGTACCGGTTATAGGTTTTAACAGCAGTAAGTACGATATAAACTTAATAAAGAAATATTTAGTAGTGAACTGGCATCAACAACAAAGAAAGTAATGGTCGGAAAACGTGGCAAACGCAACAATATTTCTATTTACTCCAGAGTTTAGATTTCTTGATGTAATACTTTATCTAGGACCCGGTGTAATGTTACGATAGTTGGATAAAAGCCTACTAGAATGCAAAGGACAGAAATCTTTCTTTCCTTATGAGTGGTTCGATTCTCCAGACAAACTGGATTACCCAGGACTACCGGATATAGAGAATTGGTATTCCAAACTATCTGGGAAAATGTTAATAGATGAAACAGAATTAAGTAAATGTCGTAGAGAAATTCGAAGAAAATAATATGAAAACTTTCAGAGATTGGTTGAAATATTATAACGATTTAGATGTAGCACCGTTCCTAGAAGCGGTGGAAAAAATGTGTGAATTTTATAAACACAGAGGTGTGGATATTTTCAAAGATGCGGTAACACTACCTGGAGTAGCTATACAATATTTATTGAGAGGAACCATTAAAGAACAAAAATCTTCAAAGACGATTATACCGGAGGATGCTCTATATGCACCAAAAGAAGAAACATACGAAATGATGAAGGACGCTCTAGTTGGCGGTCCATCAATAGTATTTACACGATATGCAGAAGCTGGTGTTTCAAATATTAGATCTAATTCCTCAAATGAAATTAACAAACCTTGCAAGGCTGTTTTGGGGTACGATGCAAACGCGTTATATTTATCTACGTTAAATAAAGAGATGCGTGTGGGAGAGAAACTATACACCATATAGATACCCCACATAACCCTAAATTTATTAAAAAGTTTTGTAAAAGAGTTTTATCTGGAGACTGGTTTTGGGTTTGCGGAGGTGGATATAGAAGTTCCACACAACTTAAAACATAAGTTTTCTGAAATGTCCCCCAATATTATAAACAGAGAAGTAGAGGTTGATGAAGTTCCCACACACATGTTAAAATATTTGGAAGATACTGGAAGAACTAGAGGAAATGGAAGAAAATTGGTGGGATCTATGACCGCCACTAAAGTATTGCTGTACGCGCCACTGTTGAAATGGTATTTAAAACACGGCCTACAAATAACTGGAGTTCATCGTGTTATAGATTATATTAGTGGAAAAACCATTCGAATGGTTCGCAAAAGAAGTTACAGCCGCAAGACGAACGGGTGATGTAGAACCAAATAAGAAACCAGTAGCCGACATAATGAAATTATTAGGAAACTCGTGTTGTGGAAAAATGATAGAGGCAACGGAGAGACATATAAATACGACATAACACAAAACGAAACCTGTGTTGACAAAGCATTAAGATCTGCATTCTTTGACGATTTGGAAGAGATAGGAGATGCGTACGAAATATCTTCAAGAAAACCCAGGTGTGCGGTAAAGAGACCATTCCATTGTGGAATAGCGGTTTATCAACTAGCTAAATTGAGAATGTTGGAATTTTACTACGAATTTCTAGATAAATACGTAAAAAGAGAAGACTTTGAATTAATACAGATGGATACAGATAGTATGTATATAGGAGTTAGTGGAAAAACGATAGAGGAATTGATTAGACCTAACTTACTAGACGAGTTTGAAAAAGAAAAAAATAAATGGTTGGCTTGGGATAAATGGAGCGAAAGAGAGCCCGGACTTTTCAAAATGGAATTTAGCGGGGATAGGGCGATAGCGTTATCTAGTAAGTGTTATTTCGTAGAAAAAATTAATTTCACTAAAGATAATTTGGAACAAATTAAAATTAATAAAAACTCTGCGAAAGGAATGTCCAAGAGAACTAACAATTTAAATTGGGATAGATATAAACGAGTACTAAGTGAAACTACAGAAGATGGAAAACACATTATAGATGTAGCACAAAATAGAGGATTTAAAATGAAAAAAATGAAAGACGGCGTTATGAAAACGTACTGTCAACAAAAATTAGGACTCTCGCATACTACGATAAAAGACGCGTGTTACCAGACGGAATACATACAGAACCTCTATTGATTTAAGTAATCGGGGGTAGCTGGGTGTCAGAAGGCACTATAAGAAGTTCTTCGCGAACAAACCGCGAGATGGACCATCATCCAAAATAGTAGAGCACGGGCTCATCGGGTTTGGTAATAGATCGATCTAGATGATATACATTGAGAGACCACACTGGATCAGTCGCGCGGCGGCTGCCACCTTCGAGCTCGGCCCGGTTGATAGAGGTACCGGACGTCAATATCTGATGGAAGTGCAATCGCCGATTGCTGCTCCTCTAAACCAACGGGTCGCCCGCGCGAGACGGCAGATGGCTTGCTCGTCACCCTTTTAAACTTGATAGCATCTACAGGCTTCTTACCTATCAATCTGGTCACCTCTCCGTTCAGTGCGGAGACCACGGCGGGCAGTCTGGCCACCCACTCGGTCGATCGCGAATGAGGGTTTACAAGTTCTTTAGCGTATTGGTGTCCGAACAGTCTCTCAGCCAGGGTTCGATTGAAGCGTTCCACGATCCCCTGGTCCCGTGGATGTTGACGCGGCCTCGTCTGATAGAAACTTTATGCTTAGACAATAGATGAGAGACCGCGCCCATGAACTCGCGGCCGGGATCGACCTGGAGAAGATTCGGCCATTTGAGAGGACTCCTCTTATATATTCGGGAAAGAGCCTCGGCCACTTCCTTAGACTCTTTAGTGGCCAACGGCTCAGCCCCCTTATAACGACTCGCTACGTCAACGATTGTCAGTGCGTACTTGTACGTCTTGCGACCGACGCGATCGTGAGGTAGAAACAGGAGAACCGCTTGGTGAACTTGGTTCGGCACCGGCACGTCGAATTTCGGCCGCGGAATATTGTGAGGCGCGGGTAAATAGATCTGCCAGATGGCCTGCTTCTTGAGCCATTCCTTGACAGCGTTTTCTGAAACCTTGGTCGCCGCCGCCGCGAGGTTCTTGATGGCCGCGAGTCCCTTCCAGTAGCCGCGTGGGCTATAGTATGTATTCGACAGCTTGCGCGTTAGTTTGGTATCAAGTTTGCGCGTGTTCATCGTATGCGAAGTATTCTAATATATCGGACAATCTCCAACATGCCCTCGCCAGTTCGTCCGGTAACTGCGTCGTTAATAATAAACCTTTGTTGTAGGTTTCGCTGCAGCCCCAATCGCGTTTGGGTTGGAACAGGAGAGGGGAATCTAATTCATTCAATCTCGATTGGGAGTCCAATCCCCCAGGATTGGTGGAGGAATCTAACATCCGCTTTGCGAAAAGGGTGGCCGCTTTTGAAAAGGGTGGCCGCTTTTCCGTCCTCGCGCCACGTCTCGAGAGAATCTCGGGCCAGACGAATCATACTCTTTGCACCAGGTAAACGATGTTTTTGGGCAGTGTAGCCTACATCGATCATAGCGTCATAAAGTTCGTCAACTAACATCGTTCTATATATATATATATTTATAAAAAAAAAATTGTTTTAATTAATTAATTTAAAATCTCGATTGAATATAGTAGCCGGCGAGACCCACCACACCCATTCCCACGATGATGAACGCGATCTCGCGGTCCTTTTGGGCTCTGACGGTACATAGAAATCTGAAAGTTGGGGCTCGGGATCCATTGGATCGAGACTTTTGTGCGGATATGCCAGCGCGTACTCGCGGTTGGCTTCTTCAACGTTCTGAAAAGTTTGTGCGGCGTGATTTTCGCGGCGAAGCTCTTCGTTAACCCAGTCCAGATGGGCGGTTCGTTTTTTTCGACCACGCTTCCTTTGCGCTATTGAGTTGTTCTACAGCTAAATCGTGACGCTTACGCTCCTCATCCACGTTCGAGCTTTTCATTTTAGAGAATATAAAGTTGCTACCGCTGAACGCCAATGCGTTACAAGCGCACCACCTACTATTACTGCGATTGAAGCCATTTATTTCCATATATTAACTGGTAGAATTCCAGCTTTAACTAGATAATCTCGGGTCCAAACTGCCCCCGGCCGCTACATCTAAGGTCGCGAGCCCTACGTCTCTCACAGTAAAGTCCAATTTGGGAGCGGTTCCTCCTAGGGCCATCTTTGATAGTCGAGCATACCCGATACTGAAACCAGATATCACCACGGCGTGATAAAGCGCATTCACTAACATTTTACCATCTTGTTCAGCCATTGTTATAATTATTGCATATAAAAGGGGTCGCGATCAATGTTTAAATGGGGCGCATCCAAATTCAACATTGTTGATGATTGGTGTTTAGTAACTTTCTTCTGAACACTGGCTGGTTGTTTTTTGGGGTATTTCCAAACGCACAGGGCACCAACAACTGCCAGACCACCACCAACAACCCAACTCCAATTCACGAATTTGGGTTCAGTCAAACTCCAACGGGAGTTGGTATTGGGTGACAAATTCAAAGAATTTGAGTGTGCTTCCAATTCGTGAATTTGGGGTGAAGTTGAACCCGATTGCTCTGTCTTCAGATGTTTTGCTGTCTCCGTCCCCGATTGCAACCCCAATCTCGATTGGAGTTTAGCCTCTCGAAGCTCGGCGAGTATTTTATCTTGTTTAACTTTTCGGGTGGCAGCCGCCGCCCGCCCAGCTGCCTGTCTTTTGGGATTTTTTATATGCGGTATGTCATCCAGTGGCGGAGTAACACTCTGGTTCGATTGTGTTGGAGCAATCTGTTCAACTCCGTCACTCTCGTGGGTGTGTCTTGTGTCATCATTTATAATATTAATATTAGA